>VYZP01009723.1:0-55624 GCA_013400635.1 Hypocryptadius cinnamomeus
ATAACTCGGTGTTATGAACAGATTCGTGTCCTTGTATTGCGGGGCTTTCCATTGTCCCAAAAGGGCTCCTGCTTCCAAGAGTGGACAGGGTGTGATAAGGGGTGAGGAGAGCGGGGCCCCTGGTCTCTCTCCTGCTCTGTGACCCCCACAACATATGCAGGGTGAAGGAGGGACGTGGATCTCCTGTTTGGCTGGGAATTCTGTGGAACCACATAAAGGAACCAGCCAGGCAGGCACTGCGTATGTGGCAGGATATGAGCAAAAGGAAGGGAGAGAAAGGGATTGACCTGAGCTGTTCCTTAGACACACTTAAATGTTTTGGAAGAGAAAGGAAACTTTCTCCTTGAGAGGAGGAGGAGGAAGGGGGTGATCACTTATTGCCCTGCTTGTCCCGGGCTGCCCGAGAGCCTGGGAGGTGTCACAAGCTCCAGGGCTGCTCTCTTGGCTCTCATCCTACCTGCAATGGCCTCCAGACCTGGTGCTGTTCTATTTCTGATCACTGAAGGGTGCAGGAGAGCCCCTTGGGTAGGTGTGGTCCCCAGAGCATCCAAACCCAGGGGACCCCAGTGTGGGACACAGAGTGAGACACACACGTACGTTCTTTGGCGTCCTGTGGAGAGTTGCGTGATAACATCTCACTGCCCCACTTATCCCCAGCGTAGCTGGCAGGCATCTTGTGAGTTGGACTGGACGGGCCATAGCCCCTGGGGCTCAGGTCTCCTTTGTACCTCTGGTTAGACTGGTTAAAAAGGAGAGGAAAAAAGAAAGTAAGAATTTTTTTTCTGCCATTTTAATCTTTCATTTGAGGGATAAACTGCTGTGTTGTCCTTGTGCTGATGTGGGGCTGGTGAGATCTCAGGTGGAGCTGCATGGAAGAAGTTAATTTCTGGGAATGAAGAACCCAAAGCAAAGTCTGAAGTTTGCGTGAGGGAATTCCTAGACATGCCAAACATGTACAATCCCATTGGAAGGCAAAGCCTTACTGCTCCATAGCTGGGATGTAAAGCATGACCACTGCCAAGGGCCTGGAGCAGACTGAGAAGTTTTTGACATTTTGATTAAACTAGCAAGGATTTATCCAGAAGCTTGCTGGGCCCCTTTGGCTTTGTCCAAACTCTGCAATACCAAAATAGGGAGGCAATTCCATGCTTCCCTAGGGTGTTTAGAGCACTCCAGCTCCACATTTCTGTAGTGCAAGTTGCAGTATGCACTTAATTCTCACTTAGATGGCGTTTCCATCTGCCTCCACTCGAGTGATGTGTTCCTGCTGCTTAACTGAACTGGGTGAGGGAAGTGTCCATCTTTAATTTAATCCCCAGCAAAAAGCTTGACATGGAAAAATTTTGAAGACAGGAGGCTGCTGCACGAATGGGAAGGATAGGCCTTATTTGGGAAGGCAATCATGGCAAAATAGGATTTTTATCATAAGAGACTCAGGAATCTCCTGATTTTATCTACTTCTGAGGATTCATCCTGACTTGTGCATAGTATCCTAAGAAATCCAGGGAGGTCTAATGACAAGATTATTCCCAGAGGCAGATTGTACCCTGCAGCTGGTACCAGTCAGGTACCACCTGACTACAGACCTGTTCAAGCTCTTCCAGTTTCACCACATCCAGAATATTGTATGGAACGTAACCGGCCTGCCCACTCCGGTTGAGCAACTTCCACCATTGCTTATTATCTTCCAACACCTGAGAGAAGGACAAAAATAAATCTGCTAGTGGGAATGTGGGATTTCAGGCATACACAACCAGGATACAGTGGGGATGGACCACCCAGAGGGTGAAGTTGCCAGAAGGACATCAGTGATGGCAGGAGCTCTGATTAGATCTGCTGCTCTCAGATGCAATCCAGGATTGAAACTTTTCCTGGAAGGCATCAGAATTTATCATAAGGATGAACAGGAGAGCACCTCTGGGTGCTGAAGAACTCATAGTTGCTACGTAATATCCCTGTTTCTCCAGATTTTTTTCCAATGACTTTCTGTTGTCTTTTTGTGTTAAATAAATAAAATTTTTAAATCTACATTTTGCACAGAAACCTCTTCCCCAGTCACAGATCAGTGTTAGCCCAAGTAATGTCCCACATTGTCCAGCTGCAGGAAGAGAAAGGTTATGAAAAAGGTGTTTTTCAGAGGAAACAATTCCTCAGTGAGGGGGAAGTGATAATAAGGAGCACAGACCCAGCAGGGGATGAGCAGGGCAGACAGGGAGTTGTTGTCCTCCCTCCTCACCGTGGTTAAGGTGGGACCGATGTGTTTGAGCTGAGGAGGTGACACAGCCCAGCACAGGCAGCCTGTTCCAGCTTTGGATTTGAGCAAAGCTCCGTGTCACTGCTCACACACCACCAGGGAAAGTGGAGTTGGTGCTGGCTGGAATCCTGAGCTCTCTGCTGTCCCTGGGAAGGGGAGGGGACACACCTTTTCCCAGGAGTGGTCACGTACCTCCAGGATTTCATCCTTCAGCACCGAGAGCTCGTTGGCGTTTCGCGCAGTGAAATCGTAGCGGATTTTGGCAAATCTCCTGGGCACAGCCATTCCCTGGGCCTCAAAATTCCTGCAGGAGAGAAAAACTGGAGTTTTAGTGGAGGCCCATCCAATTACAAGACCAAGAAAATTGAAATTGGAGAAGAGAAATTGTCCTTTCCCTGTTCCACACTGCATCTCTACCACCTGATGTTCCTACCAGGACCAGTGATAGGGTAAATGAGAAAAAAAAAATTATTATTTTGCTGATATAATTCGATTTAAGGTCTTTTTCTGTGGATTTGAATTCTTGTAGTAAAGTTTATAAATCTTTTAGATTAGAACACAAAACCATCGAAAAACAGTCTGGCTTGAGGGGTTTTTTCCCAGACTAGAGCTGGTGACAGGAAAGTGGATGGTCAGCTGAAAACTTGACTCAAATCCCTGCAAAGTGATGTGTTAAGTCACAGCAGAGGATTCATGTGGAAGTCTGGAAGAGTTTGGTCAGAGATGTGACAATTTTCAAGGTGTGAGCTCATGTTAACAAGGAAGCAGATGGAGCCTCGAAACTCTGAACTAAAAGTACTTTGATGAAGATTTTGTGCCAAGGAGTAACTGGTGATGGAAAATGAGCATTGAAGCTGTTCAAAGGTGGAACATCTTTCCCTTGGGAAGAAACCTGAGGCAAAAGGGTGGCCTGGTTGGTTCTGGGTTTGGAAGTGAACTTTCTGAGACTTATGAGGAAAGGGGAGGGGTTTTTCTCCATTTTCTAGAATTCTGTCTCATTAAGAAGAGTTGTCTGAACCCGGCATCCTGTCAGTTCCCTCGGGTAGAGGTGGGCAGGACTGGAATATATTGTTTTATTCAGTCTCTAATCAGTGGGTTTGCCTTTGGTTGTGTCTAAAGCCAAGGGGGAGCTGCTGTCTCCAGTGAAACAAAGCTCCTTCCTCAGCTGGAATGTTTCCAACAGCGCTGGGAGCTCGGGCTGCTCCTCCCTGGCCCTGTGTTTCCAACAGGGCAAGGTTTGTGTGTGCCCTTCCCTTAGAGCAGATTCCCCCTGTAGGCAGCTTCTGTCTGTGCGACCTGTGGTGGCTTTGGGATTGATGGAGAGATCTGCAAGAGTATCCAGAGCAGGCCAGGAAGGGCCAGGAAGTGCTCCAAGAGCTGGAGCATTACATAGACAGGCTGGGAGAGCTGGGAATGTTCAACCTGGAGAAGAGAAAGTTCCAGGGAGTCCTTAGAGCCCTTTCCAGTGCCTAAAGGGACTCCAAGAGAGCTGGAGAGGGACTTTGGGGAAGAAGCTGGAGTGACAGGACAAGGAGGAATGGCTTCCCACTGCCAGAGGGTGGGTTTGGATGGCATATTGGCAAGAAATTCCTCCCTGTGAGGGTGGGGAGGCCCTGGCACAGGTTGCCCAGAAAAGATGGCTGCCCCATCCTAGGAAGTGTTCAAGGCCAGGTTGGACAGAGCCTGGAGCAACCTGAGATAGCAGAAGGTGTCCCTGGCCCTGGCAGGGGTTGGAGCTGGGTAATCTTTAAGGTCCCATCCCACCCAATCCATTCTGTAATTCCATTATTCCAATGTCTCTACACATGTGGAGAGCCAAAGCGCAGTGCAGCATCTTTGGCACCTGATCCTTAAGGTCACTTTGGTGGGCTGATGTTGGGAAACAAAACCTATGGATGGAGTGATGAAGTCAGTCAATATTTTTGTCTCCTGTGGTGGAAAACACCTGGGATTCCTTTCCTTGCAGAGCTGCAGGGGGTTAAACAGAGACAGTGCTCATAGGAATAATCCCTCCACTGATCTTTATCTTCTCTTCGTGGTTATTAATAGTGGCAGGTAGAGCTGCCCAGGATGCCCAAACTTCCCAGTGTCATAGTATGTGTCCATTTGTGTTCATGAGGTTCCAAGGCAGGAGCTGAAGCTCTGGGGGTACAGATCCATTACCTATTTCCATGTGGAGTGACATTCTGTTTGAAGGCATCCCCAGGCTGTGTCTGCTCAGCCGTCTGGCCACGCTTGAGTGAGGAGTTTCGGTAAGGATATCCATTGGCTGAGGAGAGCTGGAAAGGCAGACATGGAGTCAGTGTTACCAGGAAAGGGGAAAGCTGATCAGAGGAAAGGAGAGGGATAGTGGGAGATGAGTTGTGGCCTGGCAGCTTTTGGTCAAGATGTTCTTCAGGGAAGCCTGTGTCCCTGGAGCTCAGTGACATTGTAGGGTCCTGTTGCCTTGAATCGGGAGAGGCTGACTATTGCTGCCCTTTTCCAGCCTCACAATTTGCTTTCCATATTTAACTGCACCAACCAGATCCAACTGAATTTTGAGCCAACTACTTGTTGTACACCACCACACCCCCTGCAGCTCCATCTCCCTGGAAAAAGGGGAGGGAGAGGGAAGAGAGGATCCCCAGGGACACAGGACTAACCTCCTCTTGCAAGTGTCCGATGTCTATTTCCCAGGGAGCTCCACGGAAGATTTCTGTGGGTGGTTCCCAGCCATTGCGGAATTTGGGGATGTAGGTGGGGATGTTTGCATCTCGGGGCCAGTCAGCTCTAGGACACAAAGTGGGAATATGAGGTGACATTCACAGGAATGTGTCTTTGAGAGCATCCCCTCAAAGGAGAAGCAGGAGCATCAGGGCATCCAGGGATCCCCTCTGCCTGGGGAGCCTGGGGAGATGACAGTTCTGTCCTCACCTGGATCTGGTCCATGTCTCCCCCAGGGAATCCCAGAGGTTTATCTCTTTGGGTGTCAGGTGTCCTCTCAGGAAATCAGTGGCATCTTTAGAAAGCAGTGGGCTGAGGACAGACCGGGCCAGCTCGGGGCCACCACAGCTATTGATGATCTGGGTCACACACAAACCACACAAAGAGGAGAGAACTTGCAAGAAACGGTCAAAGTGTCAAGCCAGGGACACACAGAGAAGCAGGAATCAAAGACAAAGCTGATCCTTGGATCAGCTCAGTCACCTCAAGAAACATCAACCTAAGTTTTTGAAGGAGACTGGACAGTTCAGGGGAACATGATTTTTTTTTTTAGATTAGAGTCAAAGCAAGATCTGATCTATAAATGAGCTGTTGTTACAGACAAGTGAAGTGTCACAAGCTGATGCTCCAAAAGATGGAAAGTATCTTGCTACTCCTGTGTCCTTTCTGGCTCCTTTTCCAAGTTGGGATTTCTGCTTCCAAGCATTTTCAGTGCAAATACTGAGCTGTGTTTGCCTGAAGGTGAGACCAGACAGATTCCCAGTGGGAACCCCAGCTCACTGCCCCTTTTGTTCACAGTAATGCTTTATTGATTGTATGGAAAGCTTAATATTTGCTGGGGTTCCTGTATTTACTTCAAGCTGCAAACCGGATCAGAGGCCAGGAACAACCAGCATCACTTCTGGAAGTTCCTGAGAAAGCTGTGGCCAGGTGTGAGCAGTTTTCTAACCCTTCTGCAGAATCTGTCTGCTTGAAAGTGTGAAGTAGAAATAAAAAGGGACTTCCCAGTGAGACCTGGGAATAAGATTTACCAGTTCCAGTGGCCCAAATAGGAAGTGCACCAACTCTGAAGCGCTGGGGTTCTGGATGTGCTTCCTCAGTTTGGCCTGGAAAGAGAAACACAGTTTAACCCTAACCTGAGTATGCCTTCTCTTTTCTGTCACATGGGGGGAGTGTTGCTGATGAGAAGAGTAAGGGATGGAGGAGTAGGAATCATTAATTTAAATTTTGTGTCCATTTCTAATTCCTGACGAATTTCTGGATGGGTGGAGTACCGTCTCCGTTAAATCAGTGCCTTGGAAGGTAATTTGAACAGACACATAAAACCCTGGCTTATTTTGAAAGTCCTAGGGAGGAAAAGCCAGGGTTATGGTTGCTTCTGCCTCTTGCAGGGTTGAGAATCCCACTAGTTCCATTAATGAAAACAATAGGATTGGTGTTTTGAGGGTCCCTTTGCAATTGCTGACAAGGGAAAGTCTCCACCAAGGCCTTGCCTGTGGCACCTGGAGCTGCCCTGGCCACTGAAAGGCTCAAAATCCAGTTATGTTTGAGGTGAACTGTGGCAGAATGGAGGAGCAAACACTTGGGATTAATTTACTGTAAGAACTGTAAGGGTTTTGGTAGCAGCAATCAGCAGAGCTGTGGTGAGAAACCTCTCCAGTTTGTGCTTCTATTCAAGGTCCTTCTCCTGTCCTGGGCTCCTGGAACTGCTGCCGTGAGAGACAGGCTCCCTGCTCCTACTGAAATGCAAAGCATTTGAAATGCTGGAGATTAAACATTGAAGTGGAGTGGGAAGTGAGAAACAACTTCTGGCAGCAGGGTGACCCAGTGAATGGGCACTTCCCAGGGACTTAGCAGCTAGGTGGTGAGGAATGTGGCATGGATCCACCACGGAGTCCCAGCTCTGCTCCACGCTCAACCCTGCACTCTTGGCAGGAGATAAGCTGCTCCTTCTGATCCTGAGCAGGCACAAATTATCCATATTTGCTTCTAAAAGAAAAGGCTGGAGCTTGGTGTCCTGCCAACCCTGTCTCTGGGGTTTCCTTATTAATGACTGCCCGGGAAGAAGCTTGCAGGATGTGTTTGCTGGACACGTTTGGTCACAACTGACAGAATTCCTGCTGCCTTGTTAGCCTTCTGGTCTCTTGTGTTTCACTGAGCAGAGCTGGTAGCACTGGGAACATCTTTATGCTCTACCTTTTCATCCCCTTCACAATACAGAGGATCTGGCAGGGGAGAAAGAGAGGGGCCAGGAATATTGGGGCAATGAGGGACTTCAGTTACTGTCAAGCAGAGACTTCCCAGGCCTGGATCTGAAAAGACCTGGGTGCTGCAACCCTCTGGCTGCTCTGTCCCATCCTGGACTTGATGTTTTAGTTTTGGTTTAACAGCTTGTCCCTGAAAACCTGCACAAGTCTGACACAATGTTTGTCCTGAGTTCTGAAGAACCTGAATTCACACTGTTGTCCCTTGTCAGTGTTTTCCATTCAAGTTTCACTCTAAACACTCACTGCTGGGATACACAGAGAAAAGTCCTGTCCCTGCATGGGATGGAAACTCCTCCGTGTCTTACCAAGAGGTTAAAAGCCAGTTTGGTTTTCTGGAAGCAGTCTATGAACTCGGCCTCGCTCGGGGGTCTTGCTCGGAGGGTCAGCATTCCCTCTGCCAGGAGAAGGGGCAGAGAAGGACATGTTAGTGAGAGCATCCCCTTTGAGAAGGTTCCATCTGCCTGCCATTCAGAAGGCACAGCAGAAATGGGTACTGAGACCAGAACTACTGAAAATCAGGGGTTCAGGGAAAGGCAAACTCCCTCTGTGTGCCAGAGGCTCCATGTGCTCTGCCAGAGGTGCCCATGGACAGCAGCACCTGTCAAACTTGTGTGCCTGGATCTGTGGCAGTGCCATGGCATCGATCTGGCCTTGCTGGGCCAGAAGCTGAGGTGTCCCCCCTCCACCTTCATCCATGACCCCCCTGTGGTCCCCATTTGTTGTGGCTGCTGCACTGCACCTGCTGGCCCTTTCTTCTTGTTCTTCTTCCCTTTCTTCCTTTGGTTGAGCTGTCGGAATGCCTCTGCAGCCTTCTGGAGCCGGGCGACAAACACTTCAATGTCATCCAGGGTGCAGTTTAGGATTTGCTGTGAGGACAGAAACCCAAGGGACCAATGTGAAAGTGAGCCTGGGCTGCACACAGCTAGGAGCCTGAATCCCAGGGCCTGCTGCATTTCCTATGAGAATGCACAAGAGTGGGTAATCCAGGCATGAAATGCAGCTCAATGCTTCCCTTTGCAAGCACAGAGCTGCTGGGCCTGGCTGTGTGCTGTCCTTACCAAGGGGACAAGTGACCCCTCCTAATGGATGGCTGGAAAATAACCCAAGTGGGATGGGGAGGAGCAGAGCTGGAATCAGTAGAGCTGCCTCAGGTCAGAGGACATTGTCACTGACGCGGTGATGGAGACTTGCTTTTGGCCACCTTATCTTTATGCACAGCAGGTATCAACTGGAAAAATGCCCAGATGATGCATTAAATGTCTGCTCCCTGCCTCTGCTCCCTCTCCCTTGGTCCCTGCCTCTGCTTCTGCCTATGGACTGTGCAGTGTCCCTGTCACCCACCGTTTCCTTTTCAATCTTCTGTGCTAACATGGCACGGGATTCCTCATGGTCATGAGAGCCAGAGCTTCGTCGTTCATAGTCTGCAACCAAGGGAGAGAAAAACAGATTTACTATCTGAGGTTGGAAATAGGCTCCATGAAAGGCAGGGATCCATGGGATGGTAGCTCCGAGTTTGGGTGTTTGTTCTGGTTGTGAGGGCACCTCAGGAATAATGTTTGTAACAGGTGCTAAATCCCAATCATCCTGCAAGAAATCCAACCTCCTGGCTTCCAGAAGCCACACACGTGGTGTGGGGGGGATATTCCAGTGGGAACAATCGTTGGAGTGGCCCCTCATGCAAAGCAAATGGTGTCAACTCAGGGCAGGGGCTTGGAAAGGGCTGGCACAGCAGGATCTGCCAAGTGGGAGAACTGGGAAGGCAGTTTTGGCAAAGGACTGTGACAAGTCCAGAGCATCTGTAAATGTGGGGATGAGGTGCCCCACTGGGACAGGTTTTGTAGAAAAAGTGGGAAGGCGTTTCATGGAGAAGGAATCTCAGCAAACAGGCATCACTCAAGGCTTTGTCCTGTCGTCTGCTCTCCTGCCAGGCTCTGTGTGCTCAGAGCCAGAAATCCTCCCTAGAGGAATTCCCAGCTGATGTGAGCACGCTTGGAAGAGCAGAGGTAAGAGTGGCTGCTTTTCATCAGAATAGAGATGTTTATTCATGGTCCAGCTCAGAAATAGAGATATTCCTTTTATGATGCAGAACGGGGCCTGAAATAAGTTCTCCATTCAGCAGCCAGAGCAGTTGCTTGGCTTCAGAAGCCATCCCAGCAAATGAGTGTTTTGGATGTATTATAGTATCCTATTACGTGTTTTCCTTGAAACTAGAAATGAATGCCAAGATAAGGTGGTTTGATAGGCAGGGGTAAAAAATGCTTACAGTTTGTTCATCACTTTGATCTCTTGTAAGAGAAAGAGCTTGTTTCTGTTCCTAGGAACTTACTTCAGTTACTTTTTTCTCCAAAGGAAAATACCAGGTTTTTCCAAGCCAGCTCAAATGGGCTGAATTCAGGATGGTTTTGGAATCAGACTTTAGATGAGCACATAAGAGGGGTGAGTTCAGATCTGCATTTCCACACTTGACTTTACAAGAATTCATGAAAACAAGTTGATTTTCAAGGGTGAAATCTTGGCTCCTGTGAAGTCAGCAGAGCCAGGAATTTGTCTTTCTGACCAAATGTCTTGTCTGTACATTTTAAGATCACCAACACCTGATTCACGTTTCATATGATGGCTTATGAGAGGCTTTTGCTTTTTTGGCATTTCTGTATCCCCCAAATAAGGGTGTTGTTACAAGGAGTTTCTGGGAGCTTTTATTTGTTGAGCAGAAGATGCCCAGTGGGTATAACACTTATTTTCACCACAGACCACTTCAGGAAGGTTGATTGTCTGAGTTAATTAGTCTTCCATCCCCAGGACAGACTTCCTGAGTGCTCGCAGTACCTGGATCATGCTGGGAAGGAGGTGCCACCCTGTTCCTGTTCATTGCTGAGCCTCGCATGTCATGCTGGATCGGGATGGGAGCCGGTCCTTGAGGTGGGGGGAGGATGGATTGTCTCTGCTTGATCTTTTCCTGGTTTGCCCTGCAAGGACAATGACACAGATCAAACCCATCAGTGGTCGCAGATCCTGTTTCCAAGAGACTGGAGTGTGACTAAACCACTGGAAACAGGGGTTTATTGTTGTTGCTCCCAGTTGTATCCTGCAGCACTTACTTGAGTGTCTGTGGCCGTATCTTCTTCCCATGCTTGTGGTCTGCCAGGGCACTTTCTATGTCCTCATGAACCATCTCCGCCTTAAGGATAAAACAGGGATGTTTTTAAGGGCTTGGCTTTAGGAAGGATTGGAGGAAGGGGGAAAGGGCAGACAGCAAGAAGTGTGTTTTGTTCTGTTTCACAGCAAGCAGGAGGGCTCTGCTTACCTCCACCTCGTCACAGTTGAAGAAGTGGATGTCAGGTTTGTGCTGCTCAGAATCCTGACACACGAGCAGGAGGATGGAGGAATAGCGCATCTGATTGAGCACTGTCTGGCAGTGCTGCACTGTGGGCAGGGGAAAGTCCTCCAGCTCCTCCTGCAAGGGAAGGGAGGAGGTGTCAGGCAGTGGGGAACTATTGAACTGAGAGGGAATGGTCCTGTGCAGGAACTCCTGGGAACCCTGGGCTGATCTTCCTTAATTTGTCATTGCTAAAACCTGTTCCCATCCTGTTCCCATGCTGCAGGGCTGACTAATCCAGTAGAGGATTTTGGTAGTGATTCACCTCGGTTTGTGTTCCTTAGAACTTGCCCTCTCCCAGGCAGGATAGAAAGGGCACTCACTGCACCCCACACTTCAGTGTGGGGTCAGTCCCACAGGGCTCCAGGTACCTGTGTCTCACAGTCCAGCAGCCGGATGGACTTGTCGTTCACTTGCAGCAGCATCTCCTGTGTCCAGATCTTCTCTTTGGAGTTGAGCAGGATGAGTTTCCGAATCGCGTCATCCACTGTCGTGATGGATTCGCTCTTGTCCATGATGAAGGTGGCCAAGTGCTGAAGTTGGGGAGAGAAAGGAGATAAAAAAAGGTGGAAAATGTTTGTTGGGGTGTGTAAATAGGTGATGAAAGCATCTCTAGAGGCTTCAATTACTGTTTGTAGTTTCTCAGAGCTCAGGCATGAAGGTGTTGCTGCACAAAACAGTTTTGGTTGTTGGTACCAGCCTGGTCGTGGCAGTGAAAGATTTGGGTTTCATAATAGGTTTTCATAACCAGTTTCACCATTTGCATATCACTCTCATCAATCCCAGCAGCTCTCATCCCTGTCCAGCAGGGCAAATGCTTCACACACATGAGTTACTCCCCAGGCCCCTCTGAACCTGGCTTGGAAGTAGAACTATGGCAGTCGAACGAATGCTTTGCTTGCCAAGCTATAAAATCACTTGTGTTTTGCTTGTCTTGTGTAGCAAACCTGCTTGTGTGGGATTTGTGCCAGGCAAAGAGCTTACACAAGCCATGGGCAAGTGTTGGTCCTCCTTGCAAAGTGGGATCCATGCAATGTGTGGAGTCCCATGCTCTGGGAACAGCTACTTTGAAGAGCTTCTATGCTGCAAAGCCTGCAAGGGCTCCAAACCTGGCAGCTCACTCTACACCAGCCCTTTAAGCTCTCCTTAGGGTTGGGGGGGCCTTTTCTCCCCAAAAATACCCAAATCAGCTCTCACAGTAGTGAAAATGGGTGTTGCTGACTGTAGGAAATGATGTTTTGCTGTTTGCCTCTGTCCTGCCCCATGGTTTTCCTTGGTTATCCTGGCATTCCTACCTCCCTTCACCTATCCTGTAAACCCAGCCCATGGTCTTTTCCCATCAGCCAGGCTTCGGTGCTGTCCTCCCTTCCTTCCCTTCCCTGTGTGAGCACTTGGGCCAGGAGCAGCTCAGCTACAGTGTGACCATCCAAGCTGCTTTCCCATCCCTGCTCCCACTGCACCCTGAAGTGTGTGGTGATCCAAGCCTTGCACTTGGCACCTGTATGTGCAGAGTTTGTGTAATGGGGCAGCACTTGCAGTTTTGGTGGGCCCCTGGGGCTCCATGGGGAGGGAATGGTGGGCAGGGAGGCAGCTGTGGAAAGGAGAGGTGTGTCACATCCAAATGTGGTGAGCCCACCAGCAGTGGGTGAAGGCCACTCCAGAAGTCCAGGTGAGTAAGTGCTGCTCCCTGCAGATGGAAGAACTGGTTGTGTCTGCCAGCAGAGGGGACTGCAAGGCAGGAAAAGCTGGGACTCAGAGCAGCCAAGCTGTTTGCCCAGCTGTTGTCCCTGGGGCAGTGACAGCACAGCCAGGCCACATGTTCAGGTGATAGCAGGGAAGGAAAAAAAAACTCAGGAAGGAAAAAAAAAACCTCAGGAAGGAACAAGGTTCTGTTTCACCTTGTTCTTTTGTTGCCCAGCTATGTTCTTGGTAAGAAGGGAAGGGGAACATGCCTGACTGTCAAAAAACAGCTGAAGCTTTTCCCTGTCATTACCAACTTTCTCCAGCAGAGAAAAGCAGTTTTTTGCATGGATAAGTTACAGGCCTGACCAAGGTGTCTGTGCAGTCCAAGGACCTGCAACCCTTGGAGGCTTACTGGGCCAGATCCCAGCTTTTTCTCTTGTCCCTGGAATATCGAAGGCTATCCACCAGTATGACCCTCTCATCCTGTTTTCCTTGCTCAGTAGGGTACAGAACAGGCACTTCAGCAGCAGTGGCTAAGCTGGAGAGCCAGGAGCAGATTAACCCCTGGAACAGAGGAGTCACCCAGGTGCTGCAGGTAGAGCTGTCCTGGGGGGCCACAGGAGGTGTTTTAAAGCAAGTGCTCAATTGATGGGAAATTTGTAGTAACAGGATGAGTTTTGCCTGGCTTTTCTCCCTTTGATCCTGTATCTTTCTGCTTTCTCCCAGTGATCAGACATAACTGTTTTAGGGATGAAGTAGCTTCTTTCTGGTGCTGATGCACTCATGAGCTGATTCAGTGACCCAGTGGATTGCGTCCACGGTTGACATGTGCATCAATGGGCCATTGATGAGGATGGAGGATGACTAAGTTGTTGGGAAAGAATTTCTTTCTCCTTGTAAAAGCCCAGGTAAATGCAAAGTGGGAAGCAGATTAAGAGGCAGCAAAAGCTGATGCTGCTGCAGCATGTGCTGCTGTGGGACTTGGAGAAGCTGTGGATGTTGGGGTCTGGCACAGACCAGATGGGCCCGAGAAGGATGTGTGCACTCAGAGCACAGAGCCTTGGATGGGTGTGAGGAAGCACAGGCAAGAACTGTTGTTGCAGTTGGCTCCACACAAGGTGAACACAGGGAAAGGCTCAGATTTAAAGCACTGGTAGACCTAGCAGAAAATCTTAAACATGCTCTTGGAATGTATAGGGTTTGTGGTGACCCGTTCGCTGTTAGATGATTTCTAAAGACTGGAGGAAGGAGGACAATGCAAGGCCCATTCTTGTGTTCATCAAGCAAAGGTATGGGGTGAGGCACTGTCTAAATAGAACTCCTGGCAGGTGTGTGAGCCAAAAGCTGAGATTAGTAATGCAATCACGAATGAAAAATATGCTGGGTGTATGTTACTGTAATTGTAAAATAGTGCATGGGAAGGTATTTGCCAAGTCAGTTTTATCAGTGCAGAGGTGACAAGCCCTTTTCTTCCAGAGCAATGAGGAGAATGGGTTTACTCAAGATGACAGGCATTTTTATCTCTTCTATTATTGCATTCACCACCTTTACAAGCTTCATAAATTCCTTTGCTGTTTACTGTTCAGTCAGTTTTCATGGAGAGGAAGCTATTGCCTGACTCAATCATTAGAATATTTTTCTGCTTTCCATTTTCTGTAGATATGGGTGGATTGAGAGGGAGAAGCTTGCTGCTGTCTTTGTTTTATCCCTTAAAACCCCTTTTCATCCATATAGACATGCAAATACAGCAGCTTTTATTAGAATGGGCAATGACTCCACCCACCATTAAACTTTGATCTGATTACTTCAAAGGGTATAAAATGCCTCCCATGAGGAAACCTCATTCTATCTCACTGCCTGCCACTGCAATCCTGTTTGCCTTGGTCAAAGTTCAGGGGAGAGACTCACAAATGGGTGGCTTATGGCATAATTAACAAAAAATTCATTTACATGTCACTGTTTAAAGTCCCTTCTCTGCATCCATGAGTGACTTGTGAGGCACTGAGTTGGTTTCTCCGATGGAAACCAGGACCTCTTTCCAAACAGGCACTTTACAAGTCTAAATGTAGACTTTCAAAGGGCCCCATCTCCTAAATATGAACCTGAGAAAGTGTTCTTCTGTCTTGCCTTGCTCAGTTTTCAGTGATGAATGGCCCCACCTCCTCCAAGGAGTCCTGCACCACCAAGTTGCCTTACAGGAATCGCGAAGCTCAGGATGGCCAGGCTGGCTTCTCTTTTTGGGGTGGGTGTCTGTGGCAGTGGGAGATGGATTTGGCTTATTGCTTGTCTTGTGTGAAGGGGTTTGTGTTACCTGAGAGGACACAGTAGCTGAGGAGAGCTGAAAGCTGATAGTCCATGTGGTCTCTGTTGTTTGGAAAGCTGAGTTCCAGTAACCACCATGGCAACTCTGCTTTTAACCTGCCTGTGCTGATCAGAAGGGTTTAAAGCACAGGGTGACAGGAGGGACATTTCCTGCTCTCCTTCCGACACAGAGGAGGGAGAAGACAACAGCTTCTCCATTTCCTCTTTCCTTGTACAGAATTCCCCTTGTTTATTGAAATATTTTTTCCCCCCATTCCCCTTTACTCAGTGACTTGAGACTTTAATGGTAAGGAGGTTCCCAACTCCCCCTTGGCCTCCTAAAGGTCCAGAACACAGGGAACACACTGTGCTACAGGCACCTATCACTGACCTTGGCCTCTCAGCCCCTTAGCACTCCATTGTGTGTGTGTGCTCACCTGGACGTGGTACTGGGAAGTCTCGTGCATAATGATGTTGGAGTTGGAGTATTTTTTCCTTTGTTCTGTAAGAAACAAGAAAAGAAGCATTGGTTGTTTTTCTTCGGATCTGAGAGTTACAACTCTGAGTCTTTCTCACAGTCCCCGAGCTTCCAGCCCGGGCTCCGCGGCCGTTGCCAGCAGGTGTCTCTCCAGAACCAGCATTGCCTTTCCTTGAGCTTTGCCTTGGGGATTTCACCTTTCTCTTTGGCCAGCCAAGAGCTTTTAAATCGAGCTCCTCTTGGTGCACTGGGCTGAGCACAATCCTGCGCACGGCTTGGAGAGCATACTGAGCACCCGGAGATATCCCAGTGATAAGGATCATGAAAAGATGCCACTGCTCTTCTTTGGAGCCTGGCAGGGGTGGGTAGAAGCTAATTCAAGCCGATTTCTAAAGCTTTTTAACACTTATCCTACCACTCTTTAGGCTGTGCCATCAGCTTGGCAGGGCACATGAGTACTTCACACTTGTAGCTCCGTGGCTGTGGCTGAAAACACAGCAGTGTTTTGCCTCTGTGCCTGACTGCTGACAGCCCTGGAGTGGTGGCTGTTCCCCAGTAAAAGTGATTTATTGATTTATTGGTGGGAATATTGGCAGAGGCATTAATGGAGGCTCTGAGCCTGTGTCTCATACAGCACCAGCACCAGCTCAGAGGTGGAGTGAGGATGGTTCAAGGGAAAGACCTCAGACACCCAGCCCAGCTCCCTGCTCAGCCACTCCAGAGTGACCTTGAATAAACGAATTAATATTGCAACGCAGCCCCTTCCCACCTCAGGCTGGCAGGAAAGGCTCAGTGGCACTTTCTGGTTGCTGGGGGCTTTAATTGCAGCCTGTCCTACTTGAAATGTGGGGCAAGGTCTGGGGTAGGGCACAGGCAGCACATCCCTCAGGGATTTGGGGCTGATGTGAGGCACTTTTTTCCTCTCAGTAACCTCAATTTCCTCCCTGAGCATTTCTCATGTAAATAGATGACACTGATGGAAATGAGAACACCGCATTCATGTGGGATGGAGACAGATTTGGGTTTTTAGACATCCCATCCCCTCCTTTTCCAAAGGGAGTGGAAAAGGCTGAAGTGGGTGGTCTGGAAACAAAGGGAGTTTACATTCGGACAGGCAAATGTCTCCAGCCCTGAGAGGAAGGGTGCGGAGCTGTGTGGGGAACCGGTAGTCCCTGAGGGAGGGAAGAAATACCAGGGGGATGAGGTTTCCAGTGAGAGGTTAGCACAGGTTTGTGTTCCTGGTAGGAAAACAGCCCATGGATCTGTAGCAGTGGCCAGGGCAGCAGCTGGTTGCCCTCAGACTCTCTGGGATCCCTTCCAATGCCTTCTCCCCTTCCTCCAAGCTCAAAGAAGCTGCACGTGTCGCAGTCAGGGGAGATCTCAGTATGCACTGCTGAGAAAATCATCAGAGAAGCCCTTGGAAGTTTTGGCCAAAACCTCAGAACTCTGCATAGCCCTACTTCCCATCACCTGCACTCAGTGAGTGCAAGAGAGCAAAGGCCCCTTAAGCCCTTTGCAGCCTTGTTCAGACAGCAGCAAGCCCTGGGACAGGGAGAAATGCAGATGTTTCCCCTCCTTCTGTTGATTTTTCCCTGGGGGAATTTCTGCATTACCTCTACGAGTCACAGAACTAGAACAAAGTGCCTCTAATTTGTCTCCCGATGTCATTCAAGTGATGTCCCAGAAGCTGCCCAGGGCAAGAAATGGGGTGTTTCTGCATGTTCTCCTGAAATCCCTTCTGTCTCCTTGGCTTCTACCTGGCCCCCACACCCATGGAAACTTTTATTTTTGTGTTTCCTGCTGGCATCCACAAATAAGACCACGAAGTCTGGAACCAGCCAGACTTTCCGGGGACAGCAGGGTGCCAAAACACCGAAATCTCCGTCTTTTCTAGCACTTAGTTTTGATTTAAACACAGGAAGAATTAAAGAACCAGGTTGCCGATCATGAAAGGGTCAGGTTTGGGCCACATCTATCCAAGGAGCGTGGGTGCTTTAAAGAAAATGAATGTTTTTTAGTTTATTTACTCAAAACAATGTGGTGAAACACTGCAGGGCTTTCCAACATGCATCATTATTTGTCTTTGATTAAATTTGGCTCTGGCTGGGCTGGGCTGATCCCAAAATGCTTTTAGGAAGAAGTTCTTCCCTGTGAGGGTGCTGAGGCCCTGGCACAAGCTGCCCAGAGAAGCTGTGGCTGCCCGACCCCTGGAAGTATGCATGGCCAGACTTGGAGCGACCTGGGACAGTGGAAAATGTCCCTATGCATGGCAGGGGATGGAATGAGATGGGTTTTAAGGTCCCTTCCAACCCAAACCATTCTGGCATTCTGTGAATGATGCCTATAGCAAAATCTGTGGCTTTTTGACTCCTTGATCAAGGGGGATCCATTCCCTTGCCCAGGTGAACTCCCTTGCCAGCCATACCTCAGAAGGCAGGTCAGCTGTCCTGTGTGGCTCCACCCTACCCTTCTGTACAGCTTTGTCCCTGACCTGCTAAATTTTGTATGAGTGCATGCTGGCCTGTTAGCAGCAGCAGCAGCAGCAGGAGCTCATTTCCTCCCGCTTCATCTGACACCTCACACCGGGACACTTGGCATTTCTACAGTGTCCTGCAACAGGACCTCGGCACCTTCAGGTGTTATCTGACCCCTAACCTGGCCTCAGGATGTGGAGAATTTGCATAATCCCTATGTGATAAATGAGCATTGCAGAAATATAGTGATGATTTCCCGAAATTAGCTCAAACACCCATCTGCACCTCGTATCTCCTGCTATGACCTTCAGAGTCTGTGGCAGTGAAGGACTCTGGATATAACACAGGCAAAGGGCAGGGAGAGCTCCAGGGCTGTGGCACCGGTACAGCAAACATCCAGAGGTGATAAAGCTGGCATGAGCCCACAGTGATCACTGTCCTTTTTCCCTTTTGCCTGCCAAGACAGCCAAAGAGATGGGAAAACAATAGAGCTTTGTCCTGTCCTTTTTGTGTCTAGCAAGGAAAAAACCCAACTCATAGCATGGGTATCCTGGCAGGTGCTGCTGGGATCCCCTGTGGCCTGAGGAGCAGTTGGGCTGATCCCAGACACTTGCTGTATATATGGAATTGGGAATCCAGAAAGCTTTGAATGCCTTGAGCATGGATAACACGTGGGACATGCACATCCTCTGGTAAATTGTCTCATCTCTTGCCTCTCAGGGTCTGGCCCAGTGATCCCTAAGACAATCCTTGGAGGGGAAAAAACCCTATAAATTGTTCTTTAACAGAATTCACTTCAGTTCTCTACTAACCAGGTCGGAGTGGGCAAAATGGCAACGAATGTTATCTACTACTGGTATCTTACAAAAAACAGTGCTGTGGGAATGGTGTTTCCCACTGGCACCAGTGAGGAAATGGGAAGAGCTGAGACTACTGCAGAGGTACAAGATGGTACCTGAGGGCTCAAAACAATGCTGGGCTGAAATCCCAGTAATGATACTAAAATCTTGGCTGGCAGGGAAAGAGTCCTGTTTGGCTTTATGTTAAGGAGTGGAAAGGATGAAGGAGAGTAATAAATCAGGAAAAAAAGCAGGATCAATGCGCATCCTGGAGGGCTGGGGTTATCAGCTTGGTCCAGGAAGCCAAAGCACATCTTTAGTGCCAAGTTCCCTCCCCATTTCCATGCAAAACCTTATTTAGCAGGGAGCTGGGATGTGGCTGAGAATGCTCCGTTCAGCGAGCACAGGAGATCAACTAGCGGGATAAACTGCCTGTGGGACCAGCTTACAGCCGGGATAATTGGTTAAGGTCTCTGGGAATGCTGAGCCCAAGGGGGCAGGAACAGGCTTGTCCTTCTCCATGCACAGCCTCTGTCAAGCCAGGGGGGCACAGCACCCCCAGTACAACCTGCCAGTGGTCTCTGCCTCCCCTCCAGGCACATCCTTCTCTGATTAATTAGTTTTACCACACAGGATCCTACCTGATCCTCCCTGTCCCTCCCCACATTTGTTTACAGCTGTTGCTGGGCAGAAGGCACAGCAGAAGACAGGGGGATGTATGGACAAGTACAGAGCAGTCTCTGAGGAATGAGAGGCATTGGATTTGTTTTCCTTGCCAGTGCCATACCAAGGACCTCTCCTCCATTCCCTGAATCACACTGCCGACCTCCCCGGCCTCCACATCCATTACAGCAGCCTAAGGGAAGTCCTGGTGGTTACTTCTGGAGCTTGCCAGTTCCTTTTATAATCTTTACGTTATCTATACATTATCTAGCAGTGCACACACTGTTTATAAGAACCTGCCAGCGCAGTGTGAGCTGCTCTGTGCCAAATTGCAGGTCAGGACCAGCCTGATGAGGAGAAATGGGGCAGCAAATGCTCTGTGTGCTCATGGCAGCCACAGAAACCTGCCAGGCTGGCTTACGGAGCAGCAGTATGGAATAACCTCCATTCCAGGATCCCAGCCTGGGGCCAGATGTGGCAGTTGAACACAGCATCCTGCTCCAGGTTACCCAGGGTTAGTGAAGGATCTGGTTGTACTGACCTGCTGTGCCTGAGATACCTGACAGGGGAGAATCTGCAGGTCCTGCCTTGCTCCTTCCCTGAGCTCCACTTTGGGATATCTTTGCAGTCTAGGGAGCATTGAGCTCCCTTGGTGTGCTGTTAGATCTGTGGTACCTGCTGAACTGCTGGAGCTGGTCTGTACTGGCGCCTGTGGCACTGGGAATGTCTGCCTGGTCAGCTCTCACTCGTGGCTGGCGTGTGCAGATGGATCTGGAAACTCTTGGAGTGAATGAACAGCTCTCATTGAGGTGTGAATGGGCTGTGGCAGCAGGGAGCAGCGGCTCCGGGTTCCACACGGCTGAATTCCTGCTCGGCACGCTTCATATTTGCCACAGCTCAGCCCCAAGTGCTCACATTCCTCGTTTATTAGCTGAAGACACAACCCACTCTAGGAAAGCAAATAAAAACCTGGCACAGCTCCTGGGTTGTGCAAGGACTGAGTACATGGAGGAACAGTGTGTGTTTGTGTTCAGTGTGTCCAGTGGCATGGTGTCCACCAGGCTGCTTGGAGTAGGATAATCAGGGCATTGAGAGCTATAGTTCACCAGTAGAGATATTCCTTTCTGCCTTTACAACCAGACCTGGAAGAAACCTACCAAATTATTTTTCACCAAAAAGCTCAAAGTAGCGTTTTCTTAGCTTTCTGTAGCTGGTAATGACATTTTTTGAATGTCAGAACATAGTAAGATTGGGGGAAATCCTGATTGAATTAATTCACTTTATTTGAATCTTGAAAAAAAAATTCATTATGAAAAGTTCCTCCCTTTTTTTTAAAATTTTTTTTTGGTTGTTATTTTTATGAACTACCACAACTTTAGTTCCCAAGCTACTTGGGCATATTCAAAACCCCATTTCCATTTAGGAAAGGGTTCCTCTGTGTGAGCTCTAAGCAGTTACTCCAGGCAAGGAGAAAACTTGTACTCAGCAGTTTCAAAGTGGCAAAGAAAAAGGGTCACTGGAGATGCTGAACAGCATCAGAGGTGGGAGATCCCTCTTCACAGCATTCCTGTCACTAACTGCCATCCCAAACTCCTGGCCAGCAGCACCTGGAGCAGTGTCTGCTCTTCCCAGTAGCTCCAGTCATGGCTGAACTGAGCCAATGTGTTCCCTGTCTCACCCACCACTGGGGCTTGATCTGCAGGAACCAACAGGATTGTTGGCTTCCAGTTTTTCTTCCAGCCCTGTTTCCAGTTGGTGTATTAAGTGTCCAAGGCGTTGAATAGAAGGGTCACCCTCACACAAAGGGTGTCAAAGGGGAGCAGGGTAATCTGAAGCTGGAATCTCAGGTGGGATAGAGGATGTGAAGAAGGGAGCTGGAATGGCACCGAGGCAGCAGGGGGAAGGACAAGGGAGTTATTCAGGGCTGGCAGGAGGGGACAGGAGGAATTAATGACCTGGGCAAGAAGGCTGGATCTCTGCTGAACCTCAGGCTTTTTCTCCAGTATGATGAAATCTTTAAAGACATGACAGTGAGTGGCACTGTTCTGATGTTGCCCAAATCCCTGTGGATTTAGGTATGGACATGGTCATCTTGACTCAGCAGTGTGGCTGAGCAGGCTTGGCAGGCCACTGCTCCTGCCGGAGTTGTCTCTTGCAGACAATACCAGTGTGTGTTAAATCCTGCACAAATCCTCTCCTAAAGGTTGTGGGGAAAGAATGATCCCTCTGTGCTCCTGTCAATAACAATGTGACAGCCATGTGGCCTCCAGCTGGAATTGTGAACAAGCTCATGATTTGGGCAGGGTGTGGGAGAGCCAGCAGCAGGGACTTACAGTCTGGGCACTGTGCTCAGGGCTGCAGGGTCTCATCTCAGAGACCTCTCCATGTGACTGGGGCTGGAGGCCCCACTGGGATACAACGAGATCTGTGAGATCCCCAGGAGTTGGTTCATGACCATTAAGGGTAAGTTACTTCTTCTCCATTGGTGTGTTCTGCCTGGCCAGCACCAAGCAGCTCTCTGTGGCTCAGGGGTGATGCTGGCACCAGTGGAGCCTCTCTGCCCGTGGCTCCCCAGGGAGATGATCCCTGTGCAGGGCCACACTGGGCAGGAAGTGGCTCTTCTCTTTGTGATAGTGCCTCGTGTCCTGTTACAGCGCCGCAGCCTGGCTTGGGTTACGGGTGTGCAGTGTCAAGTGATCGGCGTCAGCACTGCTCTTTTCCAGCCTAACTCCTGCTCCAAAACCCCTTTTCCAGCCCTGTGCCCAATCAAGACTTGTTCTTTCCCAGAAATGAGTGCATCGAGGATGGGTGGGCAGGCTGGAACCAGCTGGCTGGGCCTCACAGGCTTGGCATGGGGGACTGGAAGGAGGCTGAGCACCACAGGGACATACAGCAACCAAACAGAAATGAGCTGCTCCTCCCCACAGCCCTATGAGAAATCACTGCAATCATCAAACTCCCCTGAACTTCTCCTGCTACGCTGCCTAATCCATCAGGAAAGCCAGCCAGCGCTGTTTGACAGCTCTGGAAGCAGCTGAGGGGAACAACTGCAGAATCCCACCGGGAGTCACCTCAGAAAGGGGTGGCAGCAGTTTTCCTGCTGTGGGAAGTGCTGTGCAGAAATACTTCCTGCCAGTCCTTCCCATGGGTTCTGCTGGAGCCTGGTTTCCCCCCCACAGGCTTTCATCTGGACTCAGAACAGACGCCCGTAAGCAGAGAAGCAGCCTAATTTATTTATGGTGTGCATTAACATTTATTCAGCTGGTGGCTGGGTGGGGAGAGAGGTGGCAACCTGAGAGGGGCCAGCCATTCCCTACTGGCAGCTGAGGTGGGACTGCTCCCTACAGCCACAGACTCCTCCAGAATGTGGAGCTGAATGAATGTGGTGCTGTTTTACTAAGGGAGGAGGAAAAGATGAGTGTCCTGCTCCCACGAGAGCCAGGAAACTCCACTGAGGATGGCAGAGCAGCTGGAAAGCATATCCTACTCTGGTAGGAACAGAGCCAGGGGAGGGTATCTTGGGGCTTTAAGCCAGTTTCGTTGTAGAATTCCCTTTGGTCACCTCTCCTCATCCCTCTGTGCTCACCACAGTGAAGAATACACAGTGGTAGGCAACATATTTGGTGATCAAAGCAATTTCAGCAGGCCAAGTGTGACATCAGAGCCTTCCCCACCTATCAACAGCTGTGTGATGAGGCTGTGTCCTGTGAAGACCTTCACACTATGCCCTGGAGCCCCCCCAGAGTGAACCTCCACCTTCACCATCTGGGTGCTTTCCTGTGCACAGCCTGAAGCTGCTGCTGTGTTCCAGCCTCACCACAACAATTTTAAACATCCCTCTTCAGGGTGTCCCCTGAGGTGAGTTTAATATTCCCAGGAAGTCCCTGTTGATACTGGGGACACCTTGGCCCTCAGGTAGCACTTTTGTACCCACAGTTGACACCCTTGTCATGTTAGGCCAGTATTACTGTAGAAAAGGCATCTTTAGAAAGCTAAACCCAAGGCCTTGTTCACTTAGAAATAATATTTAGACACCTGTGTGCATTGGAGCTGTCATAACCCAGCGAGCTTTAAATGAGTGGATGCCTGTGTGCTGGGAATTTGGGAGTCACTGCACTCGCTTCTTGGAGGTCTGGCAGTGTACACAGGCTGAGGGTCCAGCCTGACTGCACTGGAGGAAAATGGAAATATGAAAAGTCTTGTCAGCTCCAAATGTCCCTCAGCGGTGTTGTAATCACATAATCAAGGCCAGCTCGGCTTGGTGTGATTTGTTTCATTATGAAACATAATTCTCCCTGGAATTTTAGTTCTTGCTTGCCCTCTACCCCCAAATGTGCCAGCTCACAGCAGAAATTAATGCTGGGGGAGGGAGGATCCAAGTGGGAAAGCGACCAAGACATTTAAATATTGGTTTACACGTACTGAGTATCTTTTGCTGAATTAGCTGGTGGGTTTCAAGTGCTGCCAAGCAAAATCCCTCTGGATGTGCTCATGCCAGGGGCTGGGCTGGCCAAGAGGCACTGATTTGTGCAGGGAATGCCTGCAGAGCTCATTCTGCATTTCAGTAGTGGCAGGGAAATAGCAGGCAACTGCTTTACTTCTCCTGAGGATTTGGCCCTGGGACATACAGTTCTCATTTCAGGTTTGCTGGAATTTGGTCAGAGAGGTCCCAACCCTGATAAATTTGTTTTTGAGGTGTGTTCGTACAAAAAAAATGTGGAAGATGAAATTCTGTGTTGAAAAGTGCTTATTTGAGAGGTGTGTTTGTTTCCAAGGCAGTCTGTCAGCCTCTCCCTGCACTGGCTTTTGTGGCATGGGATTGAGGGGTGCTCCCTGTGCCATGGCACCATTAGATCCCCCTCTGGAACTCTGGTGGCTGGAGCCCTGGGTTGCCTGCACCCATGGGTGCCAGCCTGCAAATCTGCATGGCTTTAATGCCCTTGTGAGCTCCCAGGTTCATTTTTACACATCTCTGTAGGGCTGTTTACCTGGAAACTGCAGCCCTCCTGCCCGTGACAGAATGTGCCGCAGTGTCAGTGCACAGCCAAAGGAATGTGCACACCCTTGGAGGCAGGAGGAGTTTGTCTGCACTAGCAGCCCTGTGTGCACCCAAAATTCCCACACCTCATCCTCTTGCTTCTTTATCATGTGTCCTTCTGTCTCTGGAAGTGACTGACGCAGTCCAAATCCCTGCTTGGCACCCACCCAACCCACAGCATCCAGGCCACAAACAGCCCAAATTTCTGCTCTGCCATTATCCTCATGTTTCATTTCTTGGGAGCTAATTGACGTTAACAATGGCTTTGTTTAGCACTAAATACAGCCCCTGCCATCCCACTTCTCCCCAGGTGAGGTTCATCTGTCTGGACACTTCTCCAGGCCACTCCACATGGATAAACTTCCAGCCAAAACTGCCAAAACTCTTGGGCAAAGGAAGTTATCATCCAGGGACAAATAAACCACATTGGCAGTTCATAGCTGCCAAAGACAATCTCTGATCAAATAGAAGATCTCCAAGGAAAAGCACACACAGCCTGTTCCTTCCCAATTAAACATCAACCAGGTAAATCCACAGCTCTCAGGTGGGAGAGCTGGCAGGCTCGGACACCCCAAAAACTGCTTGTGTTACCCCAGACAACCCCCAACTTCTTACCCTTCTTAACCATTCCTCACATGATTTATGCTTTCTCTGCCCACCCCAGAGGCCACATTTTCACCTGGGGTACTTGGACCTGCTGAGATCAGGAATAACTGTTATTGATACCTAAATGTCCTCAACCCAAACAAGCTGCCTCTCGGACTGTGCACAAACACCCATCCTGCCCATTCCCTGCACTTCCAAAGAGCCAAAGGGCATGGAATTTTCATGGTTCACTAAGTAGTTACAAGAGGATAATCATTAACCTGCTGAGGACAGTCTTTCTTTTGTGAGGCCCTTTATCAGGTGATCTTGCTAACAGACCTGGGGAGGATCTGGGTAAGGGAAGCAACGTTCTGTTCCCACAAAATCCCAACTGTCCCCAGCATGGGAGGTGTCAGCACAGATGTCAGGTGTGTTTTTGCTGCCAGGTCAGGCCAGCCTCTTGCTTACGGAACTCTGGATCCATGTGGCCTTGATTGAGTTCCAGCCTAAAGCTCCCCAACATCCACATGCAGCTCTCCAGAGGTGCCTTTGCCATGGGAAACTTTGGATATGTTTGCGGGCACGACTCACCGTACAGGTCCTTTGCACTCAGCTTGGAGGCTCCCTCGGCTTTGCCCATGCTGCCACTGAAAAACAAAGGTGCAAATCAACCATCAGCTCCCAAATATTTTTAACATCAGTTTCACACAGCAGCTCAGCAGTTGCCCAGAGGGACCAGTCCTTCCCTTCCTTGCAAGGCATTTCCTTGTGGGCCGTGCCAGCGGCTCCTGTGCAACCCTACCCGTTATCCACACCACAGGCACATGTCACTGAACCCCGTGGTGGAAACAGGACACGGAGCAGCCCAGCCAGGCCTGTCCCCACTAGAGTTACCTTCACAATGTCCCCTGGAAGGACAACACTCCGGAGGGGCTGGGTTAAGGACAGCAGCTCCCAGTGTGCCATCAGTGGGAGTTACAAGGAGACCCCCTCCATGTTATCCCTGAGTCCACCTGAACCTGAGGCAGTGCAAGAGCTAAGGTGATGATCCCTTCTCAATGGACATGTTGGAGATGAACCCCTTGAAGGCAGGTGCTCAGATACAGAACGTATCCCATGTAAGGGAGGGTGGAATTGTGTGTAAACAGTTGAGTTTTGGGGCATCAAGTCTCTAAGCACTACATGTGGGGCCAACCCCCATGCCTGGGTCATGGGTAGAAATGAGCACTCGGGAGATAACAGAGTTTTCTCTGGCAGAGAAGGATCCAAGTGGGATCTGAGGTGCTGTGGTTGGGCTGTCCTGCATGGAGCAGTGAGCCCATGGGTGCCCAGGGGCTGCTTTGTGCTCTGTGACCGTGTCCCCCTGAGGACAGGCTGTGGTTCAGGTGCTCATATCCAGTGCAGGAAGGAGGGAGAGAGCTGGTGTCTCTGGCTCCACTGGGAGGTTGCCATGGGCTGCTGTAGCCCAAAGCTGCAGGTGGAGAGGCTCCTGGTGTCCCTCTGCTCTCTCCACCTAATGTGCCATTATCAAACCCCATTGCACAGGGCAGGTGATGTGTGAGGCAGTGCCAGCTTATGAGGTGCCCAGGAGGGGTGAAACAAACACCAGGGACTTTGGGGATGAGTGGGACTGCTTGGAGTATCCCCTGAACAGTAGGAAGGAGTGGTGCAGGAAGATCCTTACTTTGAAGAGCCGGGGTTGCTGTTGAGGGATCCTTTGTGACTCATGTTGCTTCACAGGCCAGGCAACTGCAGCAGAAGCACAAGAGACAGGGTCAGTGGTAATAGAACAGACTCTCAGGTGATTTATCCATGTGCATCCTGCCCTCCCTGCCCCCAAGCTGGGGTCTCCAAGCAGATGAAGCAGTCAGGTGAGTACAAAGGTGTTTCCTTCCTGTTCTCAGTCACCTCTCACTGCTCCAACCTAGGCTGAAGGTGACACATCCCAGGATGTTTTTTCAAAACCTATTTCCACCTCTCCCTCTTGCTCTTCCATTCCAGGCACACCCCAACTTTGTGATGTTCCAGCACATCTTTTTCCAGCAGCACTGTCCTGCCTAAGGTTAAACAGGGACTGAGGTGGCCTTTGCCTCCATGGTCTGTCCCAGATGCCTGTGCCCGTGTGCTCATGGCTGTGTGTCCCAAGTCATTTGTCATGCCTAGAGTGCCATTAGCTTTTATTTGTGGTAATTTTAAGCTCTACACCAGCTGTTAAAGTATTTTTATGAGGGGATTACCCACATAAAGAAAAATGGAATAACTGAATGCTGCTCCACCAGCAGCTCAGGAATGAAGGAAAATGTACTGTGGTGAGTGGTTAGTGAAAGGCAGACAGCATCAGCACAGATTATTTTCCTCCTCTTTCCAGTGAGAATTAGATTGTGGGAGAAGACGTGAGAGAGATCCAGGCACTGTTCTGACAGCAGAACTGCAAGGGAAGAGAGACAAATCCTGAAAAGAAGATATAATAAGACCTCAGGGAATTATTTGTTTTGGTATCCAAGCTCTTCACCTCTGCTGCATGTGTGAGCTGAAGAGAAGACAAGGCAAAGTCCTAAAATTTTTTTAATTTTAATTCTTTTGGAAAGTTCAGGGGCACTTCTGTGCCTGGGTCATACCCCACTTACCTCATGGTAAGGTTGTCAGAATTCAAAGGTTTGGCTTTGAAATACTTGTTGCTGGCCTAAAGGAAAAAATTCCTCAGTGTCCTCAGCAGGATTTCCTGCAAGGGAACTGCTGAGTGTGCTTGGCATGTGCCAAGGGCTGCCATGGTGGCCGTGGGCAGGCAGTGGAGCTTCCTCCAAGGGTTTGCACTGAATCTAGGCTAAAGTGTGTGTAATCCCCAGAGAATACTTTGGAGTCATCCCTGACACCTGGGATTTCCCCTCTGGAGGCTGACTATCTGCTGCAGGGCTTGTTATATCATCAGCAGAGCTGCCCTAGATTCCTTACGTATCCGTATTTATTCCTCATGTTGGAACACTTGTGGTATTTTGCTCTGTGTGTTTTACCCTGAGGTGAGGGCAGAGAGAGTTTTCTCACTGATTTTATCAGAACTGTCAGTGGGATGTCAGAGGGATGCATTTATGGGGATGCTGGTGAAGTACTTGGCTGTACACAGACTGCATGGATAACCCCAGCATGTTTTGGGCTCAGCCTTACAACTTTCAGCCTGTTTTCTGTCACAGTAACACACTCAGCATGGAGACACTGCTAGAAAGGACTCTCAAGTGCGTTTTAGTAGCTAGTATGTTAAATTCCCCCTTTTTTGTCTCTCTTGTGGTTGATACTGAAATCCCTATGCACACCTATAAGAGGTATAAATTCATAACCACATTAGAATAGAAACCTGGTGGTCTGCCAACCCCTCTGAGTGTAATAAAACCTATCCCTGTGCCCAAGCTTGGATACCTGTGAATTTTTCCTCTGTTAATAGCTGTCTGCTGGTTTCCTTTTACATTCCTCAAACTGTTCCTATCTCCTGGATCTCTTTGTGCATTAGCATAAGATACCTGGAAAAGAGAACTTGGGCTCTTAAAACCCCCGCTCTGTTCTGTTTACTCTGCACCACCCAATCACTTGAGTCCCACAGCTGATGATAGCTGGGAGTGTTTCTGCATATTAGTATCATATTTCTGGCTCCCTTTTTCTTACTGCCCCAAGGCCATGTCCTACAGTACTGAAATCCAGGTTACTCCAGCAGGAATGTGTCACCAGGTTTGGCCCATGGAGCTCAGACCTGTCCTAGCCCCAGCTGTGAAGCACCAGGAGGAATAAGGGATCCAGCTAAGGTCACCCTGGTTTTTATTTCTCCTTCCTATGCTGTGTCCAAAAATTAAACCTCTGGGATCTGCTCTTTGAGGAGCCAATCTGGGGTAACCCAGGGTGGCTGCCAGAGGTGCAGACTCCATGGCAGTGGCAGAGGAGTCTGGCTTTGTGGGTGAAGCAGGATCAGCCCTGAATTCTTCATCTCATGGTGGTTAATAAAGTCCTGATGGGATCAGCTGCTGTTCCAAATGATAAGCTAACCTGGAAGGCTGTCCTCTCTTCCAGGGTGCCTGTGTCCCAAAGAGGCCATGGAATTGGAAGCAGTGCACACACCTGCCAAGTCAGCAGGTCCTTATCATGCTGGGCTCCCTTTTCTTTGTTTATTCCTGCTATTTTCCTATTTGCCCTTTGCTCAGCTCTCCCTGCTGCGTTCAGGCCGTGGCCGTGCTCAGCCTTGTGTTGGTCACAGCGAAGGCGTGGTGTGGTGCTGGCCAAGTGAAACCAGGATGGAGCCTCATGCCAAAGCTTTTAATTCAGCGTTAATTGCCGGATATTAATTGAATCTGAACTGGAAGACTGCAAGGGGGAAGGGCACATTCCTAAGGGGTTGGAGACTTTCTAATGAATCTGCTAAATCAAGAGGCAACTGGGCTTGTGAAAGGTGAAGGAGGGCTAACAGCACTTCATCTGAAATGTGGACAGAGCCAAGATGCGAGAGGTGAAGCTGTGGGCTGGCCTTCCCTAGGTTCTCTCTCCCCTTGGGAGCATCCTTAAGAGCTCCCACAGTCTGCAGCCTCAGCCAGATGTTGTCTTCTCCCTGCCCTGATTAGAGGGTTCTGATCTCCCCCTTATCTCCCAGCAGGTGTGGCTGCTGCCTCCTCCTTCCCCAGCGGGAGGAGCGTAGGAAGGGAGGCGAGACACAAGTGTCACCATGCAATGTGTGGCTGTGCAGGTGTCACCTTTGACTCAGCCTAATCAGAGCCAATTTCAAGACCATCACCCACCCTTTTGCTGGTGCAGGGCAGAGTCTCTGCTTGGGTCACCAAGCAAGGCAGCTGAGCCTTGCACATGAGCATGGTATGGAATGAGATACGGACTCCAGGAGCTAAGCCAGGCTCAAATTCAGTCTGCTGCTGCTGGAGCAACTACAAGGAAGTTAAACTGCATGGCTAATGCATAGCACCTTGATCTGGCCCAGGCCAGGAGGTCCCAGAGGGACTTAGGGAGGCCAGCCCAAATCAGTGCTGGAGGCCATCAAGGTGGGTGAAGACGCGTTGTATTTTAAAGCACAGGAAATCCCACTCCCTGACTTTCCGGCCAGTCTTATCCTTGGAGGTCAAATATCCTCCCAAAGACACACGGAGCCGTGACAGGAGCCTGGCATTGTCTGCACCACATTTCTGTACTTTTATAGCAAATGGAAGCTGGCCATGTATTGTTTTGGCTTTCTCTGAGTCTCTTTGAAGAGGGAGCTGTGACATTGATCCCTGTTCTCCAAGGGTGGAGAAGCACTTTGTGAAGGGAAAGAGTAATATCTCTTTCTCCTCTCTGGGCTGATCTCTGCTATTGTTTTACTTTATTTTTATTAGGTATAGTTCTCCCTTATCTGCTGTGGTCAGACTTCTTATAGGGCATGGAAAGGACATGAAAAATTCTGGATTCTGGGTAAAGATTGGACAGTGTGCAAATGTGAAATACTTCAGTGTGGGGTTTTTAGGGCTATTATTATTATTATTATCATCATCATCATTATCATCACTGTTAATAACAGCAGCATCTGGTCTTTGTGGGTTTTTCTCTTCATGGGTCTAAGACCTTTAAGACTGAGACTGGGTTTGCTGGTATCAGAGATTAGGATGTGATTGTAGCAGCAAGGATTTATGCTGGTCAGAACAGAATGGTTTTTGCTGGAACAGTAGAAAAACATGGCAAAACCCCCCAAAACCTTAAGCTAAGGGACCTAGGAGTAATAGCAAGTTTTTCCAAGCATGTTCTAACCCTTGCCTGTGTTTCCATCAATCATCCCACCAAAATCTGCCTGGGGCAACAGGACTTCCAAATTCCCCATCAGCCATGCTGAAGGGAGTCTCTGCACCAAGAGGTGATGGGGCTTGGGCACTGGGGAGATCCCTGGGATGGAAATGCTCCCTGGGATCCTGCCTGGGGTGAGGGGTCCAATGTAACCCTGCTGTCTGTGTGTGTGTCCTGTGCCAGGGGGATGGGCCAGGCAGAAATGCTGGATTGGCAGCAGCCTTGGCGGTAACACAAAGCGTCAGGAAGAAACATGAGCTGGCCACCACACGATGTTATCTCTTAGACTTCCCAGGCCCACAAAAGCTGTCTGTTAGGGCTGCTGGATGTTTTCCTACAGGAATGTCACACTGGAGAAAGCTGTTTGATCTGCTGTGCTGTAAAGCCTGGGCTTCTTGGACTCACAGGAGAGCAAAGGGAGAACAGGCACTGTGGTGTGTGTGAGTCCTGCACTGCTCCTGCTCCAGACAGCTCCCCCAGCCCCTGGGAGTATCTCACCAGTTCCCACAATCCATCCTATCCTCTCTGATGTTATGGAAGGAGCTGGCAGGTAGGGAAGGCCACAATCCCACATCAATCCACTAACTAAACAGCTTTTGGGCATTAGTGAGGCACTGGGATATGTGTGCTCAGGGCTCCTCACGAGACACCAAGAGTCCTAAATTCACACAAACTGGTTTAAATCTCTCAAAGTGGTTGTGAGAGGGACCCCAGGAGCTGTGGTTGACTTGAGAACTTCACATGGGTCTCTGGTCTGCTGGTCCAGGCTCCTGGAACCACCCTTCTCCTGCTTTTAGTTGCTTTTCTGAACCTTCCTGTAAGGATGGCTTCAGGGCTCACCAGGAGAAACACAGGGTCTCTGCCAGGAACATGCACTCATAAAAAAAATAATCTTTGGGTTAGTCAGAAAGCATCAGGAAATGCAAATCCAGAGCAGAGAGGCTGACAGCCAAACAGAGGAACAGGCTGTTGTTTCTCCTTGGAGAAGCAAGCCAGGATCTTTGTCCCATCCAAAATTTCCAAACCCCGTTTTTGCAAAATCAGGCCTTGGTTGTTCAGCAAGACCAAGTCAGAAGTTCACCACTCTGTTTTAATGGTGGTGATTCCTGCTTTGGAAAGGGGAACACATCCAGATGACACTGCCTGGAGAGCCTGGTGGCTGCAGGAGTCCCCACTGTTATCTGTGTTGTTTGAGATGCCTTTACAGCACCCCAAGTTTGGCAAAGTGGCAAGTCCTCTGGTTTTTTCCTTCTTCCACCCTTTCAAGTTACCTTTACAGTGACAGAGCCACTCAGGATCATGGGTCCCTTTGGAAAGACATAAGCCTATGGAAGGGGGGAGTGTGTGTGGAGCTCCAGGGTGTGTGTGGCACGTTCCAACAGAGGCAGTCCCCAGGTACAACCTGACAGGTGTCTGAAGGAAACACTCCCTGCTCTGCACATCAAATTGTTCACATTGTGGAGGTTCTCCAGAAGACAAGCACCTGGATAAATATAACCCAGCCCAACAGGTCTGGGCAGAGAGGAACCAAATGTTCTTCAGCCTCCGCGGCAGAAGTGGCAGCCGCTCATTTGGACTGAGGCATCTCAGACCTACAGCCACCCCTGTACCAGCTTTGGTGGACTCTGACCCCTCTTTGAATCCCATCTGGATTTCCTTTCGGTCTCCAAGGGGCTGAAATGGAGCCTTGGGAGCTCAGAAACACAAACTGGCACTACAGAGCAAAAGTGCCAATATTTACATATTCCTGATGGGAGATTGATGAACTACCTACAGAGAGAATGTGTCCATGGTGGTCCACAAGCAGACCTTAATTTAGGTCCCAGTCTGGAGTCCAGTGGCACTGGAGGCCCTTGGTGCCCACAGGCTGAAGCGGGAAAAGAAAGATCTGAACCAAAAATGAGGAGCTTTTATATTCCTGCCAGAAAATAAAACCTTCCTCCCAGAACTACAACCAAAAGCAAGTCTGGACAGCGCCCTGCTCTATAAATACTCAGGGAAAATGCACAAATAGCCACAGTTTCCAAGATCTTGGGGAAAAAACTGGAAGCTGGCTCCACTACCCCTTGAAAAGACTTGTTTGCAGAGTCCTGGTGCTGAGTCACAGCTCCTGGATTTACACCTTTCCTCTCTGTTCCTGAATTCTGCAGGAGCTGGGTGGAAGGAAAACAGGGAGCAGGTTTGGGCTTGCTGTGTGTCTTGCCAGGGGTTCCAAGGTGAGCATTATCCATGCTTAGGTTGCAGTTTAGAAAACTAGAGAGCCAGGCCCAGAAACAGCACATTAAATATTAATGGATGCTTTTGGAAAGATGAAGGGAGATGAATGAGCATTCCTTACATAAAACCTCATTAAATGGTTTAAATTAAAAGACCCCAGTTCAAAACTACCTGACTGGGAGAAAGTGTCATGTGAGTCACTTGTACTGCCCAGGAAGAAAAACCAGCATGACATGTTCCCTCAGCTTCCTGGGAAGAGAGTTTTGTGAGGAATTTTGTAGCTTTTTCCCCTCTGTCCTGTTTTTGTTTTGTGCCCACACCTTCTGTGAGCTAATCCTGTCCCTAGCACCACCCAGCTCCTGGGAGGTGGGAGCCAAGGAGCTGTGGGAGGCTGGAGCTGGCTGTGGGACTGTCTAGGCAGGATGCAAGGGAAAGGCTGGATGGCTCCAGTGCTGCCAGGACCTGTGTGTGTAGCATGCCTGGTATCCAAAAAGTTTGCTGAAGAAAGCACTAGTGCTTGTCATGCTGAAGGTTTCTCTGCTCTGCATTCTTATTCATCTCACATCCTCCAAAAATTATCCCCTTTTCCCAGCCTGGTGCTGTACTCTCAGCACTGGTTCACCAGCAGCAAGGGGTTTAAAGCTGTGGTTTTTAGACATGGGAAGGATTTCACTCTTTTGATGAAAAGGAAGCTTTTTCCTTGCTGTGTCTAAAAATCAGGACTCAGAGATGAGGTCAGTAAAAACAGGGAGTGACTCTGCCTGTGCATGTCATATTCCAGAGCAGGATGGATAACGGCTGAGCCCAGCCTGGAGGAGGGCATTAATCGCCTTTGTGTTCAGGCAGAACACCAAAATCCTGACACTGGCTGTGTGCTCGTGTTCCTGGCTGCAGGCACCAGCTCTCAGAGCTGTTCCTCATGTGTACCTCCTGCAGAACTGGAATATTTCTCTGATGGCTTTTCCAAGCTCGAAGGCATCTGTGGAACAGCTGGGAGACCCGGTGAAAGGTTGGCACCGGTGGGGGCTGCAGACTGCCCAGCCCTGGAAGTGTCCGAGGCCAGGTTGGATGGGGCTTGGAGCAACCTGGTCTAAGGGAAGAAGGTGTCCCTGCCCACAGCAGGAAGTGGAGCTGGATGGGCTTTAAGATCCCTTCCAACCCAAACCATCCCAGAATCTGTGAGGATGGGCTAAAGCTTGGATGGAGTTGTGAGGGTTCCTGTTGTGTCCCTACTGCTTCCCACAGTAATGTCACAGCTCCGATGGAGTGGTGTTTGTCATGGTGGGATTTCCAGGAAGAAAGCTCAGGACTGTGACATCCATGCTGGAAGGTGGTGCTCTGTTTATGCAAATGACCCACAAGACTTCTTCTTCCAGAAGCTTCAAAGCTGCCTGCTCCAACAGGGACCATGCTGATGTCCCCTGGGTGGTCCTGGTTTGTCTGGTGGGGATCAATCATTTCTCACTATGTGTGGGTGTACAGGTAGGGGACAGGTTGGCCTTGCTGTTTGAGCTAATCACTCAAGTGTCTTAATTTTCCATTAGATAATTGCTGTAATGTGTAAGAACATGGTGCCCTCCTCACATCAATCCTGTGCAATCCCTAGAGCCAGCCTCAGCATTCCTGTCTCCTTACCCCTAACAGGACAGCTGTAAAGCCTAACAGATGCATTTGGCAGACAGATTCATATTCCACAGTAATTCCCAATCTTTAGCCCCAGGCAGAGCATGATACACCTGACCATCCTTGCCTAGCTACTGCCAGCCCAAACTGGGCTGAAAAGCACCAAGCAAAGCTGGGGGGTGTGGCTGGTTCCTCAGGAGGGGCAAGAGGGAGTCTAGGTTGTCAGTGCACTCCCCCATGCTGACTGGTTCATGAGCAAGACAGAGCTGCTGAGATCTAAGGGACCTTTCCACCACCTCCTCCTAAAGGAAGGGCATTTTTGGCCACTCCCTGAAATGCTGATTCACTTCCCTGGCAGAAATTCAGGCATGTAGCAGGGCAGTTGGTGTGCCAAGAGCTTTTTCTCTATCAGAGAAAAGCTGTTATTAGGCTGAGAGCTACTTTGGGCCATGTTTAGCTTCAGTTTGTCTCCAGCAATGTCAGCTCAAAGTCTCTGGGGTTAGATGAGGATTGGTAAATCTGCATGAAATAATTGGTCAATCTGAACTAAAAATCCTTTTCTGCCTATGTAGAAAGGTCACAGCATCCCATCTTTCCCCAAAGAAGGGGAGAGGGCTGCAGCTCATCTCCCTCTGCCTATACCAGGGAGGAGCTATTCCACTCTGCTCCTGTTCCAAATCTTTGCCCATAGCAATAGGGACTTGGGGCTTGGGAAGCATCAGAAATTTTCATTTCCTGCTCTAAAACTCATCCTGGGCTTTTTGTTGGGAGGGTAGGGCAGAAGAATTAAGGGAGGAGATTCATATCTTAAAAATTCCATTTGATATTTAAGGCTTTTCCAGCCTTTTTAAGCTAATGATGACAACATTCATTGCTATCTCTTCCCATCCTATTTTGTGCTTCCTACTCATATCCTGCTTGGGTATTTTTGGCTATTTGTAACAATTCATTTGAGCTAAAACTTGGCACATGGAAAATTTGCTCCAGGTGTCACTGCAGGAAAACAGCCTGACACCAGTTTAACCAGCTCAGTGGCAGCTCCTGGAGATGTGGTGGGGCTCAGGTCAGCTTTTGGTCCAAAAATGTCACTTGAGCTTATTTAGTAGTAGTCTAATGTAGCTTTTTCCTTCTATAGTTGGTATTTTCATGTATATTATCATGGTAGATAAAATTTTAAATGGAAAAATGGTGATTTATCTCTTCCCATTCACCTCTGAAAGGCAGAAATGGGAGTTCATGCAAAGGGACTTTTTCTGTCCATCATTGATTTGTTTTACATGCAAAATGCTGAGACTTTTGGATTTTCACAGAGTCCCTATAGGAACCATAATATTCATTGACGGTACAAAACATGTTCTGCTTCAAAATACTCACACCCAGCTGAAGGATGCCCTGCTCTGTTTCTGGAGTCAGAAGACAAGATGTACAGTCACAGGAAATCGTTGGGTTGATTTCCAATGTTTGAGCTTTCAGTGAAGCTGTGGATGAGACCACAGAAGGGTTTTTCAGCCTGAACATGCAGTTACCCAGTAACCAAAACAGTCCCAGGAGAGATCATTCCAAAACCAAAATAAACCCCATTCCCTTTGCCCTTTGTTCTGTATAGAATAGAAGGATGTGTGAGGCTGAGTTTATCAAAATAATTCAAATGGCAGTTTCTAATCTTGCGGTGCAGAATTGTTTTAACAATCTTGCCACAAAAAAAAAAAAATTAATCTCTTGCAAGGGCGAGGAGGAAAAAGCACAATTGGTCCATGGAGAGGCTGGGATGGGAGTCTGAGCTAGGCTAGGAGGAACCAGACTGATTCCAGGGCTGGGAAGGGGAGAGAAGAGTTTCCTGCAGCCCCTTAAAGAGGAAAGGCTTCCCTGGCCACTACTGTGTGCCCACAGGGTCTTTGGCATGGAGATTTCCAGTTCCAAAGGCTAAAGCTGTGCAGGGCACATGAAGGACAGGGTTTCTGCTCTGGGAACCACAGCACTGTGGAGCAGGTTTGCCCAGGGAGGTTGTGCCATCTCATTCTTGGAGATTTTCAAGAACAGCAGGAGTGAACTGTGCAGCCTGTTCTGATTTCAGAGCTGACCCTGCTTGAGGTTGGACTGGAGATCTCCTGAGGTGCCTTCTGGCCTGAATAACCCTGTAATCCTCAGAGGAGAGGGCGAAAGGAGCAAGAATCCCTTTTATGCCAGGTGGGCAAGGTGTGTGTGGAAGGATCAGGGCAGTTGGCACGCAGTGAGGCCAACACAGGCCACATGGATGCTCCTGCAGCCAAAGGGGAGCCAGGTGGTGCTTACCATAACCTGGGGTTTAAAACCACTGAATTCTCCTTGCTGGCCTGACTGTCATTGGGGTCTGATCCTTACATGAGCCACAGGTTTATGCATCCCCTCTGGAGCAGAGAAGGGCTGGCAGAAGCAGAGTTGTGCCTAAACATGCACACTGGAGAACCTGGTATATTCTGGGAAGGTTGTTCTGAAGGGAGGGGCAGGCAGCCCTGAGAGCACAGGAATACCTGTGGTTTGGGAAGGACAAAGGGCTGTTCCTGGTGCTCCCCAGCCAGGTGCTCCTGAATCCTGCCCTGGGGGCCTACAGCTGAGCTCATGGATGCTCAGGGATGTCATGAGCTATCCAAGTGCTCCTTTAGCTTGAGTTGTCAGGACAGAATTCCAAGAGAAGGACCTGTGTGTCCATCACCCACACAGCACTGGAGCAGAGCACAACTCTGTGAGCAGCATCCTGGCAGCCACAGGCACCTGGCAAGGGCAGATCATGCTGGAAGCAGCTCTGGGAAAATACCAGGGACTGCTGAGGATGGTGACAGCCCAGATCTCCCCCATAACCTTCTCCAGCTTCACATCAGCCTTCTCACCTCTGACTGTTTGCTCACCAGCTGTTGGCAGGCAGGGAAAAGGGATCAGGGAGCAGGAGTGTCTCCAGGCTCATGCCAGGTGTGGAGCAGATGTTCTGGGACCTGTCTGGTCTAGTTTGCACGTGGCTGTGGCAGGGCTTTGGCTGCTTGGCTGGTTTCAGGCCTCCCTTCCTGGGCTGTGACTAAACCTGTACAACGTTTCCTTCCACTGAGCAGTCACTGAGGCCAGAGCTCCTCTCCTCCCTTCCATCCTCCCCTTGGCTCAGAGGAGCCAGGAACAGCTGCCTGGATGTGGGGTGGTCCATCACCTTTCCCATCACCTGCCCTCAATTCTGTTTGGTGGCAGGTTGGGGGCACACACAGCTGCAGCACTCATGGATACCTGGAGGAGAAGCCAGGAACAAGACGGGAGCACAGGAAGCCTCTCTGCATTTCCCAGCCTCCAGCAGTGGGAGTGAAGAGCTCCTGGTACCCTTTTCCATCCCTGAATTTCTCCAACTGCATTTGGCCAAGCTGTGTAAACTTTGGATATCCTGAATGGCCTGTGGCAGGATGCTCCGTGCTTGGCTCTGCACGGTGTTCTCAGCCACCGCCTTTTGTTCCTGCTGCACTCACCAGCTGCCGGTTTCATGGGATGCCCCCCAGCTCTGTCAGCAGGAAGCAGCTGGTCCCTCATTCCCTGTCTCCATGCCACAGGCTGTATCACAGATCTCAAGGAGAGCAGCATCTCAGTGTCCCTGTCCCAAGCTGAAGAGCACTGGAAGTTTCAGGGCTGAAGTCACAGGTACAGGGGCTGCTCCTGGCTTGTTTTTAAGCTCGGAGCAGACGCAGCAGCAGCAGAAGGTGCTTCCTTGTCAAGAGATTGCTCGGGCAGCCGATGGCCCAACCACACCTTGGGTGTTACCTGCTCGTTCTGGCAGAGACCAGCAATGAGCACAGCTCTGGTACATTTGCTCTCAATTTATCCTGTTGAACCTGCTCCTGCCTCGCTCCGTGCAGCAGCTTCTCTGACAGAGGCACAGCTTTTCTGGCTTTTTTAAAGCTACCGAAACTTTATCAACCTGTTTTCCAAACAACTCACAGCAAACCTGACAGTCTTGGAGTTATCCCTGAGAGCCTTTCATTCTACTTTTACACTCCTGCCCTGTACCTTCTGTTGCAAAACAAACAAGGGGGAAAATCCAAACCAATGTTTTCCTTGTGTTTTGACTCCGGCTTGAATGCCAGGTTGGAGTGAGCATGTACCTGGATGCTGGACTAGAGCCTTCCTTCACCAGGTGGGTTCCCTGCTATGGAAACTCTGCAGGGGCAGCTGTACATTCCTAAGTTACTCTCTTTGGGAATCATGGAAACATAGAATAAATAGACAGAATCATAGAATCAGCCCTTTGACTTCAGTGGGTCAAAGTGTCATTTCCACAGCTCAGATGTACCATTCCCCTCCCACAGTTTGGCAGGATTTCTGTTCTCTTGAACTGAAAAAGAAGTGAATCAGGAATGTGCCTGCCTGCATAACCAGGTCTCAAAGCCATCAGGAGATCAGGCAGAGATGCTGGTGTGCAGGTACCTGGTGGTACAAGACTCCTTCCCCCACCAGCCTGAGGGCATGGACTCTCCTCTCATGGGGAAGTAGATCATGCCTGTTGAAGTCCACATAACTCCAATCAGAGGATTTGTTTGGGCGCAGTCTGGGGTACCCTCTCCATCTCAGAAATCCTGCCTGTGTCACATATCAGGGGATAGTGTGCAAAACCCTTTTTTATTGGTCTGTACCTGGACTGAGGAGCCACCCCTACTACCTAGCCTTACCTCCACACCTGCACAGGCTGCCTGGGTACATGTTATTCCTCTTCCTTTTTCAAGGACTTTTGAAAGTCCCATATCTCAGCCCAGAAGCCATGCTGAGAGCACCAGGTACCGAAAACAGGACAAACTGCCTGGCTGTGTGAAAGTCAGAGTTACAGGTTAACCCGCGGGAATGGCCACAGACAAGGCCATTTCCTTCTGCCCCAGAGGAAGACATTAATATCTTCCCAGAGAAAAGAGGTTTTAATTAGTGCTCCCTTCTGCATAGAGCCCAGCTCTCCTCCTCTGTCTCCTCAGCTGAACACAGCTATAATTAAGAGGCAGCAGTATCAGGAATGAGAGTAGGCTCCAGCCTATGATTTATTAAGGGATATCGTGGGTGCAAATTACCTTTCTCTCTTCTCCTCTCCCTGGTGTTTTTATGAAGTGAATTTACTGATAAAAGGATTGTCTCAGGCTCAGGCAAATGGACACCTCTGTGTTTATCTCAGCACTGACAGTGAAGTCACTGCTTTGCCTCCACAGAGTTGCCACTGAAAGCCTCAAAGCTGACTTATCATAACGCCATAAATTGAATGGTTTGGGTTAGAAAAAATTCCATTTCCCTTTATGGAAAATGGACCATGCCCTGTCCCTCCCTTCCACTAGGCCACGTTGCTCCAAGCCCTGTCCAGACTGGCCTTGAGCACTTCCAAGGATGGGACAGCCACAGGTTCTCTGGGCAACCTGTGCCAGGGCCTCAGCACCCTCACAGGGAAAAAATTCTTCCCAAAATTTAATGTAAAGCCACCCTCTTTCAGCTTAAGGCCATTCCACCTTGTCCTGTAACTCCATGCCCTTGTGAAAAGGGCACAGAGGAGTTTGGAGGACTTGGAAGAGATTGTATCCACAAGTCACATTTCTGGCTGGCAGCAGTGGTGGGACAAGGATTGACCCAAGAGAGTCCTGATGGTGGCAATGAGGAATGAGTGACAGACTAGGACAAGCCACTGGCATGTCCACAGCAGTGAGGTAGGTCAGGTTTGGGATTCACCTTGTATCTGCTAGTGAGGAAATCTGGAGCCACCCTCAGCTCTACTTCCAGCTTGTAAGGCATGAAGAGATTCTCAGCTCCCAGATGATTCCCACTTCTCTCCATCGTGAGCGACAGGGAAGTTAGGTGTAAACAGTCTGGGGGAGGGTGGTGTTGACTCAGCCCGATCCCAATCGCCATCCCACCAGCAGCACTACTTCACTTTCTGAATCAGCTGTGGTGCCTGAACTTTGGTTTATTGCCATTTGGATGGGCTGCACTTTACCTTTGTAGGATATAGATCTGGACAAGTTGAGACTGATAAGACAGAGGAAGGGAAAAAAGAAAAAGGAAAAAGGAAGCAAGAAGGGCTAAACTTAAATTCAAATTATGAAAGCTTTTGGGAGTCAGTCCCCTAACCAGAAACCAAAATTAGGAAAGAATTTTCCCATTCCTAGGCAATGCTGAAAGACCTCAGACCACAAATGTGGAGTGTTCCTGTTCCACCAGCCATGGAAAGTTCTGCCTTCACCTGGGGCAAGGCTAGGTTGGAGGCCCATGAGCTGTGAGGGCTCATTTGTGCCAGACCTGCCCATCACGACAGCCAAGGCTGTTGCAAAATCCCATCCCATCGTCCTGAGGGTGCTCAGCTCCTCCATTACAGCTGGAATTGCTGTGGCAGTGTCCAGGGAGTGGGAAAGGAGAGGTGAATAGGTGGGCTAATGCCTCGACAGGTGAAACCCCAAGTGCGGACTGGATGGGGGAATGTGCCCCTGGCACTGGAAATGAGGATTTCTCACATGTGAGATGTGTTTGCCCATCTCAGCAGGACAAGGAGAGCCTTTGTGGGAGATTCTGGTGAGGGGGGTTGATTTGGACCCTCCTCTGAAGGCAGGGATGGATGTAAGGGCACAGAGCATCCCAGGCAGGGTCTAGTTCAGTGCCAGACAGGCTGGAGCAGCCCAGCCTCTGCCACCAGCCTCTTCCCTTGTGAGGGTCCCTGGATCCCACTGTGCCTGCAGGAACAGGCACCTCCAGGCCTCACTTGATGCTTCCAATCAAATCAGAGCCCCAGCAGCTTGTCTGGGCTTCAGTCCCTGTCCCAGGGCAGCTGAGCAGGCAGAGCCTGTGACTTCCCACTTCTTCCTGGGGGCTGGAAGCTTTTGTTCTGTTCCTCAGCAGATCCTCAGTGGCAGTGAGCACGTTGCAGTAACGCCCTTGGGAGCACTTGGGGAATGGGAACAAGGGCTGGGCTCACCTGGGGATTTGCAGTTCAGGTGAATGGGAAATATCTCCAAACCAGTCCAGCTCAGCTACACACCCTTCCCTCCCTTCTTAATTGCAATTCTTCCTAATTTATCTGGATTACCAGGAAGTAAAATGCCAGGACTTTTTTGGTTACCCCCCTGGCATCGTGCATTTCAATTTTGGAGGCGGTACTGTCGCCAGCCCAGGAGAAAGGAAAACTCTCGCTGCCTTGGGAAAAGACAAACCCTCACCTATGTGCAGAGGTGGCCATGTCCATGTGGGAGCAGCTCTCCCTGGATCTCCTTCCTTTCTCTCTTAACACCTAAATATTTTAGGGATGGGTGACAGCATATTTTTCCCTAAGCCAGACATACCATACCCACTGGAAGCAGACAGAGATGCTGTTCACAGCCTCCTCACTCCATGAAAATCCTTCTGCACTGCTGCATTCCTAACTATGGTCTTGTGGGCAGGTGGAGATCCAGAGCCAAGCTGCTCTCAGGCCTCCTGGGCCTCCTTGGATCTCGCCTCCTGCCTCTCTCAGGTGTTGTACAGTGCCTGGCACCATTTCCGATAGTGCAAGAACTCTCCTACAATGCAGGGATGAGCAGGGATGAGCAGGGAGGGTTTCTGGAGGTACCACCCTTTCCCTCCCCTGGAATGGGAAATATTAATACCTCCTGGGCAGGTAGATGAGTATTTTTCTGGGCACCTGCTGTGCCTTGGCCAAACAAGTGGTTCAGGAGGATGTGCTGGCAGAGCCAAGTGCTGCTGGATCTGCCAGCAGCCCATGGGAGCTGCCATGCCAGGCAGACACTGAGCTGCTGGTAAAGCTCTAGCAGAGTACAGGAGGTCATCCCTGTTGCTCCAGCAAGTCTGTGGACTTTACTTGACACTTCTGCTTGGGGGTCACTAGGCTAGGCTCAAGTAGTTTCCAAGAGTGATTGTTTTATTGCCAATGACACCAAACTCACAGGCTAAAGGCCGTGCATTCCTGTCCACCCTGGAGGGAAGGGCAGCATTGCTGACTGCACTTGTGGAAAGGAGTCATGAGCCCTGATCAGCCCCGTTCAAGGACTAAAACATCAAGTCTTCTTCAAAACCACAAACTTGCCCTGGCCCAGCACTTCAGAGAGACCATGGCATGGAAGGGAGAAAGCCAAGAGTATGATGGAAAGTGCTCCAAAGCAGCACCCCCAGATCCAGCCCTCTGGGAATAACACTCCAAGAGTCCCCCACGCACTCAGGACTTATTTCATATGGATGTTTCTCAAGCCCACACAAGCCAACGCATTTGTTCTCCCTGTTTCACTCCTTTCTTTTTTGCCACAAGGACTGAAACCTCCCGAGCCCTACAGCGCATTAGTGTCTCTTCTGAATCTTTCCAGAATGATCCCGTGACCCTATGAAAAGCATTTTGTTTTCCAGCACATTCCAAGCCATCTCATCCAGGGGCAGATTCCAACGAACCTCTGGCAGGTTTGGCCCTGCAACCATGTCCCAGCAGGGTCTCCTCTCAGGACCTACAGCCTGGTTGAGTGACCAGAGCAGAGCAAGCAGGCCAGGGTTCCTCCTGTTCAACCCTTCCCTGTCTCTTCCTGCCCTTGGATGAATCCAGGCAGGTGCCCATGAGAATTTGTCACAGCCTGACAAAATGGTGGCTGCTGTGACATCACCACACACAGCATCTGCTCTGCAGCGTCCTTCACAGAATCATCATGGTTGGAAGAGACCTTTGAGATCATCTAGTCCTACCCTCAATCCATCACACCATCCATGGGAGTTGGGCAGATGGAGACCCAGGAGCAACAACCTTGCAGGGCTATTTCAGGCTCAAGGCTGGGCTTTGTCACTCTGACTGATGGTGAGTGGTTTGCAGTCAGCAAAGGTGGGCACTGAAGGCACATTCTGTCTGCCCCTGTAATACCTGTCCTGTGGCTCAGAAGACATTTCCTCCTGGTGCTGAGAAGCATCCCGGCTGCCCTCCTCTCTCATGGTGTCTGTGCCCACCCTGACGTGGGGGGTGATGGCAGAGGGGCAGAAAGCCAAGGACTCAAGGCTTGTCTTGGCAAACTGCTCCATGGCCCCACGCGAGCAGTGTGTGCACGTCACAGCCATTCTCCAGCGTCACTCACAGCTGCTCCCTTCCCGGGACTTCACCAACAGCCAGCTCAACAATGCTGGTGCCAAACTTTTCCTCAGGTGCCCAAAAACATCCCCTCTTCCTCTAAGCTCTATGATTATATGACAAACCCACCCTGCCCTGATGAGTACATCAGAGTAGATCCTGCTCTAGACCACCTGGAGAGCTGAGACACAGTTGGAAGAACACGAGCTCCTTCCCAAGGCTTCAGCTGCGGAAACCAGCAGTAGGAACAATGCAGACCCGACCACAGTGGATCTGAGCTGTAGTGTTGTCCCAAACATCACTTCAAGCCTTGGTTTTAAACATGGCCAACCAACGACCTTTGCCTCTCACAGACACCTTCCCACAGTGGATCCCAAGTCCCTCTTCCCAGTCCTGTTTTAAAGGGCTCCTTGGTTCAGCACTGCTGCCTGCCCTTTCTGTCTAGGAAGGACTAATTTTCCTTCTTAATCCACTGAAAACTCACGGAGCAAAACGGAGTCAGGAATGCGCTGTTGCCTGTGGCATCTGTGGGCAGAACCGTGCGTGGGTCCCTGCTGTATCAGCTGGGGGCTGAGCCTCTGTCTGTCACTTCTTTACTCAGAAAAAATCCTTTTCTGGGGCACATGCTAGCCAAGTTCTGGCACTCCTGGATGAGCAACTACCAATGGATCTGATCCCTGCTTTTGGAGCAGCCCAGCAACACAAGCGTTAACTCCCTGTTGCCCTAATTACAGCAGGGCAATCACCGGATTTTACTACTGTGCTGTGTCGCAGTTATTTCCAGTATTTGAAAATAATGTCAGTCACATCATTTGTCCCTGAGCCTTGTCCTCAGTGGAGTTTGCACCAGCATTTCCAGGCAAATAAGAGAAAGGGGACGGGAATGCTGTGACTCGTACGTAGATGAAATCTCATCAGGAGGCAGAGCTGTCACGCGAGGGAACAGGGCAGCTCCGAGCTTCCCTCAGTGCTGAAATCGGGTGGCGAATCCTGCCAGGATGAGGGGTAGGGAGAGCTGGCCCACCAAGACCGGCAGCTTTTTGAGGGGCCCGGTGGGGAACGGCCTGAAATTCTACACACTTCCCCAAAAGAGGAAACCCCGAAGTTTGCAAACAAACAGCTGCTCAAAACTACGTCTCCAGACTTCATTAGGAACAGAAAAAATGCCTCGTTCTGTGCCAAATGGACATTTTGCTGCCAAGAAAATGCCACCTACTGGATCTCACCCGGTGGGGAATCACCAGGACGGGAAAAAACGTCAGAAAACACAATGCTGGGAAAAGTACGTTTTTTCATATTTTTTAACTAAAACAACAGAAAACTACACGGATAGTTCTCCCAGCCACAACCCGTCTCCAGCCATTCTCCCTCTACAGCAGAATGAGACAGATTTTTGAAGTGGATAAAAGCTGGGGAGGGGGATGAAGTTTTAGGATTTGCAAAGAGAGACTCACCGGTGCTGAGAAGTCGCTCTCGTCTCACGCAGTTCGCTCAGCTCCCGTGAGTTCTCTCCCAGTTTTCCGTGCCTTCCTAGTTAAATCCTGCTGCCATTCTCCAGCAGTCAAGCTCCGTGTCCTCCCTGCACAGGCTGCGAGCCCGATGCCCCGAGCGCTGAAGGGGAGTGGGAGGCAGAGCCCACCCGGCACCCCGGCCTGGGGGTCCCCGTTGCGTGGCTCCCCGCTGCCCTTTCCTCGCGGTGCCGCTCGCCGCGGGTGTCTGAGAGCAGGTGACAGAGGTTCCTTGGCAGAGGAGAGAGGAGGGGAGGGATGTGGAGGCAGCGAGAGGTGGAGCTGGGACCCGGAGCAACAGGTTACTGTATAACCAGGAGCCGGCGGCCCCGGGAGCGCCGGGGGCTGCTGCAGCCTTCGCCCACTCCCCAGGCAAGGCGACCAAGAACCCAGGAGGGACGTGTTAAACTTCGCGTTTCTTGCTCCCGAGAACATTTTGTACCCAATGGGGAGGTTGAAGGTGGCGAGGGGAGGTGAAGGAGTGCTTGGAGCTCAGTTTTCCATCGCCGGTGAGGGAGGGGACGTGCTGCCCGACCGCCTCATAGGGGGAACAAGGCACCTTTTGTGCAGCCCAGGGCTCTCCTCAGCGCTGGCCCGCGGCTTGTTTTCCTCCAGCATCGCCCCTGCCTGCTCTCTGTCCCGACGTCTGCGGCAAGGAAAGGTGCTGGGAGACGGAGGGAAAAGGCAAAGCATTCTTTCTCTCACATTCCCCAAAGCAATCAGGGGTGTGGAGCAGAGTCCCCTTTGGGGCACCCCCTCTGTGGCACTGTGCTCCTTGGGGTTATGTGGCCATAAAGCCCCTCGTTTTGCCCCAGCTCTTCCATAAAAGACAGTAGGTTTACATGGGATATTGGGAACAAATTCTTCCCTGTGGGGATGCTGAGGCTCTGGCACAGAGAAGCTGTGGCTGCCCCATCCCTGGAATTGTTCAAACCCAGGTTAGACAGTGCTTGGAACAACCTGGGATAGAGGAAGGTGTGCTTGGCAGGGAAGATATCAGCTGGGTCGTATCGATGTGTACACGGCAGGGTGGGATCATTCTGGTTAGCCATTCCTCTCCCAAAACTGAGGCTTTTGAGAGTGTCTGCAGGTGTCTGCAGGCTTCCCCACCATGCCCACGCTGTGTGTTGAACCCTTGCCATGTCCATGTGATGTGAGACCCCGTGTCGCTGGCCCTGGGAGGAAACAGCTGTAACTGCGACACTAGGGAAAGAAACAAGGAAAAGATTCCCCCTCAGGACAGCGGTCTGGGAGAGGCCCAAACTCCTTAGCTTGACATTTGCTGAGTTCCCCGCTGCTGTGGGTTTCTTTGAGGGGCTTATGCCCAGCGCAGGGCCTGGCCCGGGTCCAGGCGCCGCACGGAGGAGCCGCCCCGGTGAGTTCCTGTGGGAGGAATGCGGCCGGGTGAGCCGGGCGGGCAGGGGGAGAGCAGCTCCCTCCCTCCCTGACAGTCGGCATTTCGGCAGCTCGGGTTTGACAGCACCACGACCTCTCCCGCTGCGGGAGAACACGAACCGATACTCGGTCTGACACTCCCACCCAGTGCCCCGTCATCCTCCTCGCCAGGAGCCCAGGGGATATATTGTGAAAACAGGGCCAGACCTAGGAAAAGCAGGATTTAGGGAATGCCTGCCGTACCAGGCAGGAGAAGGGATATCAGTCCAACACAAGAGAAATGCAGTGGGAATGTCAGCTGTGCTGGAGCCTTGTGAGCCTCAGCAGCCAGAAGGTTTTGCGTAGGAGATCGCTACTCCCTGAAATGCATCACTGGAGAACTGCTGGGCTGGGCTGACTTTCCTGGGATGCAAACAGGGAGTTGACAGGATGGTGTTTTAAGGCACTGCTTCCTATCCAGCTCCACATTCACAATGAAGACAGGGCTACTGTGAGCTGCTGTGCCCCACAGCAAATCTCTTAACTACTCTGCAGAGGTAGCAACTTTTCCTCTGGGCAAGGAAGAAAACCACAGCAGAGCTTATTACACCTTCCCAGCTGTCCCACCTGACAGCTGGTGCCGGTGGGGGTGGGCCAGAGGCAACTGGAGAATCATGGAATGGTTTGGCAGGAGGGAATCACCCTGTGGTATGGTGGTGGTTCCTGGCATGGCTCCCAGGTGTGGAATCAACTGAGTGCATGTCCCCAGCCTCCCTCCTTCACTGGAGCACCAGGCCACTCCACTCCAGAGGGCCATCATAAAGTCATGGACCCATAACACCCTATCTCCCAGTATCTCCAGTTTGGAAATCCCGGGAGGCTGACTTGCCTCTCGGGATCAGCCTTTTAAATCAGGTTGGCGGCAGACACCCCTGTGATGGCTCGAGAACAAAGACTTGTCGAGTAAACACCACCCAAACCCAGCTCCTCAAAATATGTGTTCCTCTAAATTTTTAATGCTGTTTGCATCCAACTTGCTTGTCCTGTTTCAGAAGGGCTGGGCCTCGTAATTAAAAGCTCCAGCGATTGTATGTCTGGCAAATGTCATCAATGGCTTCACTATTTGTGCCCTGCTTCTCCAAGCAGTGGGAATGGTTTGGAAAGGAGCTCCTGGTTAGGGAAACTCTCTGAAGCTGATTCACTTTGGGTCTTTGTACCACCTCAGCATCAAGAGCTGCCACCATGGAATCAGGGACACCAACACAATAATTCCTATTGAAAGCCTAGAAATACTTGGGATGAAGGAGTTGTCTGAAGCTTCTAAGCCCCATTCTTCATCATGGAGCACAGGGCTGTCAACAGCAGCAGTACCCCACAAAAGAGTTCATGGACAATTTTATCTGGAATTGGAAAACTGAAACCAGAGCTGTCCTGCCCTTGTGAGAATGCAAGTCCAGGTTGGTGCCAGCTGACCCCGGCAGGCACCGACAGCCAGCCAGGGCTCTGAGCAGTTGCAGCCATCAGGCCCTGCCCTGAAACAAGCCAAAAATCTCATGTTTGTTATCCTGTGTGCATATTTACCCCATGCCTCACTATCACCAAGTACTGGCACTCTCTGCTGATCCTTGTTTTTCACCTGGGTGATGGGAAGGGAGCAAAGGGTTCACCATGTTTTCTAATTCATATTTTGTGTTTATTTTGTTTGTGGTGATCACCCAAGAAGGTGAAGCACAGGGGCTGTGACTCAACATTAACCTGTGTGACCCTGTTTGCTGTATGACCTGCATTCAGGTAAAAATTCCACTTTGCAATATTCCCTTTAGAACCTGTCAGTTGTTCTGTGGGCAGACCTTCGTGGAAGGCAGGTGCAAACACCAGGAAAATTTGTGCTTTTTTTGGTGCCCATCCAGGAAGAGTTTTGCTTGTGTGCTTTGATCGTTAATGGGGCAGGGACAGCTCGGTATGTTGGTCACTCCTTGGAACAAGCATGTGATGGCACATTCCATCATGCCAAGCAAATCTGGAAGGACAAATAGGTGGGGGCTCCATTCAGGCAGATTAAGCACAGAAACATTTGGTCGTTCCATTTCCTGGGTACTCCTTAGCCCCAGTTCTGCTGCTGTGATGTTTCTGTGGGAGCAGCAAGGATGAACCTATAGCTGTGCCCTGGCTTAGCAGGACCTGGCTGAGGGCATTTGTGCCAGTGGGTACTCTGACTGTGACTGTCAGATAGTGTAATGTGGACAGAACTTGCTGTTACCTGGTCTGGGAGTAGAAAGGTTTGGGTTGGATGGGACTTTAAACTGCATCTCCTTCTATCCCCCTGCCAAGGGCAGGGACACCTTCCACTAGACCATATTGCTGCAAGTCCCATTCAACCTGGCCTTGGACACTTCCAGGGACCCAGGGGCAGCCACAGCTTCTCTGGGCAACCTGTGCCAGGGCCTCAGCACCCTCTGAGTGACAAATTTCTTGCTAGTATCTCATCCAAACCAATCCTCTTTTGGCTTGACACCACTCCCCCTTGTCTTGTCACTACATGCCCTTGTGAAAGGTCCCTCTCCTTCTTGTAAGCCCCCTTTAGGTACTGGAATCCTTAAGGTTGGAAAAGCCCTCTGTGATGATGAAGTCCAAGCACTGAATGACTGAGGGATGAATCTGGGCCCTTCCACAGAATTTCTGTGTCTTTCATCCCTTTCTACCCCCACCAGAAAGCAAAGAGTATGGCTGACGTGCCACGGGCCTGCACCCCACAATTTTCAGCCCCTGGTGATTGCAAATTAGCTCAGACCTTCCCAGGGCAGAAGGGGCTACACACAGCAGCAGGATCAGGATCAGAAGAGGCTTCCACACACATCCAGGCTTGCCCAAGTCTTCCTTTGGATGACTTAGCTGGATCCCAAGATCTGAACAAGATGCTCTGCATTTCAAACACTCCTTAGATCTAAACCATTATTTATTTGAATGAATAAATAAATACAAAAATAGGAAATTCTGAATAGAAAATAGGCTTCTTCAAAAAACCAGGAACTCCCAAAGCTTTCCATTAACACATATTTTTGAGACAGTAAAAAACGCTGCACTTGCACCAGTTAGAAGTTAAGACAGACTTGAATATAGTAACTTTAGCAAAATAGTAGAAATAAGCACATTTAACACTGAATAGAAATAAAACTGCCAACATTCTGTTGGACTTTTAAGCAGGACAGAAGGGAGAATGAATGGTGAATAGTTTTGTTCATTTAAAGCCATCCTGTCTAACCAAACATCCCCTCACGTAGTAAGAACAGGCTGCCAAACCTTGTGGCTTGGCTCTCCAGGTATGCACAAAACCCAGTTCCACTCTCCCCCACTGGGATACATCAGGTTCTGCCCTACTAAAGTCAGGGAAATTACCACTGAGGTCTGGAAACACAAATGAGAGCAGCAGAGCAGCTGTGCCCTCAAACACGGACGTGTGCGTGGCAAGGCACGAGTGAGCCCTGGCCTGATTCATTTCTGTGTCACTTGGGCTGCATGTCCCTCCTGTTCCATGAAAACTGCCACCATGCCAGCAGCACTGCCCCTATCCTGTGTTGGGAATGGATATTTAATACTGGCCCCTGGTGAATGCCAGTGTTAAGTGTTAACGTGAAGCGTTTTGCGATTCATCCCTTGCCTTTGCCCATAAATAAGCCAATGGTGGACAGCATCACACAGCTCCTGGGCGGGACATCTATGTCCCCAAAACTTCTCATTTAAACAGAGAGAAGCTTTACAGGGTTTTTATATACAAAGGAATTCAGCAGTGGAAATGAAGCCCCACTCTCAGAGAAGGAATGTGTGGCAGGCGTGTGGGAAGGGCCGGGCTCAGCTGACAAAGGCAGCGATGGCCGTGACCTTGAGCCCCGACTCGAGCCCGTAGGCCGAGAGCAGCACGGCGTTGAGGAGCACATCTGCCCACAGCACGTAGGTCTGCCACAGCAGCAGGTACACACACAGCAGCACGCTGCCCACCGTGAGCCCCAGGCTCAGCCCCAGAGGCACCTCTGCTTCTGTCAGGTTACCCTTGAAACCTAAAAGGAAACAGAAACCAAAAGTCCAATTTGTTCTGAGAACAGCTCAAGCTGTAAGTCGAGAATATTCCTGCTCAAAAAATGCCCTGGTTCTGACTTTGCTCTTACTGAGTCCTAAAAAAGTTCAAAATACATTGAAATACCAGCCTGAATCAAAGCTCTGCCAGCAATCAAACAACAAGCCCAACACCAATGGACAATCCATTTCAAAACAGGAAAACTAACCAAAGTTACTCTAAAAAGTTAATCAGTTAATTATCACAGCCAGGGCACCTTTTCTTACCACAGAGAATCACTTCTGAAGCTGCATCCTTCTGAGCACTCAGCTTCAACCACCAAACTCTCCCTGAGCCCCCCAGAACTGCACTCAACACAGTGACCTCGGTGCACTCCTGGAGTCCAATCCTCATTTTCAAGTCTTATTCCCTTCTAATCTATTCCTGTTTCAGATGACTGGCACCTTCTCTCTTCCTTGCAGCTTATTTCCAAGCTCAGCTCAGCAGATTTTGGTGTTTAACTACATTAGAGTTGAAACCCACTTCTTTATTCATGGATCAGGCTCCAAGCAAATACACAGAGAGCTTTAAAGCAGCGGAATAAATCCAACCCTAAAGCCACTCAGATTGATTCAAGGGCCCCACCCCACAAAAATGTCTTGGGAATATTGAACAGATTTTAATAGTGATTTGGGTTTTTAAAAAACTGGACTTGAAGAAGTTTTAGCAAGCTCTGGACAAGGTCAGGAGGCCCTTCCTGCCCTTCTGTCTTAGTGTAAAGAAGGTGTTGGTGCTTGCAGGTGTCCTCAGGAGTGAAAGAAAAGGTGCAGGGGTCTCCAAATATCTGCTCAACTGACAGACTCCATTTCCAAATGATTCATGTTTACAGATTACATTCCAGTTGCACTGATAACATGACCTACCCAAGTACAATCGAGGCACTTCCAGAATGGCCATAAGGAAAAGCACGGCAAGATCAGGAGCCAAGAAATCATCTGGATAACTGAAAACTTGACCTGGAGAATAAACCAGAGTAAATAAAGCAGGAAGACACAGCAGCACAAAACCCAGCTGTGCATCAGCACAGCCTGCTCTGGGGACAATACCTGCAACTTACTTTTGTAAATAATCATTGCAAGAGTTGCCAAGAAGTAGAAGATGTAATAAACCCCATTTACATAAAGCAGGATCTGTAAGGGAAGCGATGACAGCTGAGAACTGTTGTTAAGGATTTCTCAGAGGATGAGGTGGGATCTATTCCATCAAATCACCATTTCCCAGTAACCCCAAAATACACTGCACTCCCTCTTTGTACTGAATGGTCCAGCTATGCCTGGCAGTGGGGAGGGTTCAGGAAGGAACCTGAGGCTGTGAACGCCATGGCCTGGGATAAAAGCTTGCTGTTTCAGGCTTGGCTTTAGTTCCCTTTTTAAGGAATTTTATTTGGACTGTAGTGGAGCATCCGTTAGCTTGAGGAAGCCGGGGGGATGCATGTGTACATTGCCCCAGACTACTTCTACACTTCTTAGTCAGCCTTAAGGAAGTTGCCAGAGAGTTGGCAAACTCCATCAAACTTGTGTTTGGAGAAGAGGTGGCTCTGTGCAGCAGCCAGGCCTTGCTCCTGCCCACAGCATGGAAATGCTTTGCTCCATACCTGTCTGAGCTCAGCTTTGAGATGCAAATTCCTAAGAAACAGCCTTAATTCACTCCCCTCTCTCCCCCAGCCTTTTTCAAATCCTACAAATATCTCCAAGCAGGGATTTCATCCCAGGCATCTTTTACAGGAACTGCCCATCCTGCTTCTAAACCCACCCACGCACCGTGGATGGATTCCAGTTCCCAGAGCAGCTCATTTTATTAACGCAGAACCAGGTTTTGGGGTTTTTCCAGTTGAAGGAAGGTGGAGCAAAAAATTACTAGATAGGTTCTAAGCATGGAAATCTCCAGAGCCAAGGGTGTCTCCTCCTTGGAGGTTACTTGGATCTTGGCAGGAGTAAAGGTGGGGTAACTTACCGTAAGAGAGGAGGAAGTTACTACTGAGGGCTGCTTTTACTACCCCTTGTCATCTGTGTCAGCTGTCTGTGAGCTGTGATGCAGGGGGTGTGTCCACCAGTCCATAAATGCATTTTTTAACCTCCTTTCCTAAGAAAAGGGGTTAAGTCATGACTGCAGGGGGGCTAAAGGGGTTTCTGCAGGAGCAGGAGCCCATCAGGAGCAAATCCCAACTAAACTTGCACCAAACATCTTCCACTGGAAGCAACGTGGTCCCAGTTGTGCTTCCTGTGGATGACACTGACAGAAAATTCAGGAGCACAGACCCAGCACTGTGCAGAGTTACTGGACAGAAGATAGGAATCCACTTGAGGCAGTCTTCTCCAGGAGTCTTGTACGGAGGGAGCAGTGGTACAGAAAGGATACAATCTCTGATGTTCTTCCTTTCCATGGAGAAGGAGAAAATAAAGAGAAGAAAATATGTCTAAATCCAGAAACATTCTAACAATGGTATCTAAATTCTGGGAGGAATCTCTTTTTTCATCTCCCAGGAACATGTATTGTTTTTCAGATTGTGGACTTCAGGTTCCAAAAATAACCTTTTCAACTAGATGAAGCCTCAAATAATGTGGGGAAAAACCCTACTGGGAAAAGCCACTTTCAGTGAGGAACTTTAGGCTCTTTCAAAGCCTGAAGGAGTGCACAGGTATTATCCAGAACTTGTTCATCCTGTCCTTTCCTAGCAGATGACACTTCATCCCCTCTAACTATGCAGGAAGGACGTGAATATGGGATCCATTTGCTTGTAAATTGTGAGAAAGTTTGTGGAGAACACAGGGCTCCCGGGTTCCTCTAAATACCATTCCTCCAAATGTCATCCCTCCAAACCAGTTCCCTTCACAAAGTCATTCCACATCCAACCTCAGTGTGTTCTGACAGCCCACAGAAATCAAGCCAAGTATTTCCAATGATCCAACCAACACATTTTTTTTTTCCTTATTGTTTTCTGCAAAAATCACATTAAATTTCATGCAACATGAGGGCACCAACCTACTAAAGCACTGCTTGAGTTCCTCATTAATATTCTCGGCCTCTCTCAGACAGATGAGGAATTGCACACTTGGGATTTATGTTCCAGGGAGAGTAAAACCTGTGAAAGGCCATTTCATCTGTCTCCTCAGGGACAGCTCGTCATTGTCACACCACCATCCTCATCCCTGGATTCCTGAGCTCAACGTCCTCTTCACCTCAGAGTTTATGCATTTAGGCCCAAATGAATTCCCCCTAACTCCAGGCAGCTAATTAAGGTGTCCAGTTTGGGAACACAGTGGGAACAGGCACATGATTCTAGGTGATTCATGTGCCCATGATCTGAAATGTCTCCTGGACCTGATCTTCTCCTCTCAGCTCTCTGTACAGGGACTGGGGGCTTCCAGCCCTCATCCTGTCACTTAGGAGTGACAGGACAAGGGGGAATTGCTTTTTGCTTTGATATTGGGAAGAAATTCTTCCCTGTGAGGGTGCTGAGGCCCTGGCACAGGGTGCCCAGAGAAGCTGTGGCTGCCCCATCCCTGGCAGTGTCCAAGAGCAGGCTGGATGGGGCTTGGAGCAGCCTGGGATAGTGGAAGGTGTCAGGGCCCATGGCAGGGGGTGGCACTGGAGGAGCTTCAAGGTCTCTTCCAACCCAGACCATTCCAGGATTCCATGATTCCATGTTCATTCAACATCCAAAACTGCAGCTCCACCACTGATGCTGAATGGTATGATAGTCAAAGCCATGGAATTCCCACAGGGAACTTCGAGCGAATTCCCTCAGGGCAGTTCAACTTTATATCTGAGCTCTTCTCTCCTTAACCCTTTCCTAGGAGAGGGCAGCTGTTCCTGCAGCTGTTCCAGGCCGGGAGGGCAGCCACAGTTGCTGAGGATGTGCTGCCTCCCTCAGAGCGAGCGGGACATTTCACAGGGATAAACCCTGAAACCCCAGAGCACACCAGAGCCGAGGGGGATTATTAAACCGCCTGAATATATCATTGCAGTGCTTTACCCAACAAAATCTTGGTTATCCATCCAGGATGGTGCTGATTTTAGAGTGAGTGACACTCAGAATGGGGATTTGAGGTGGAACGTGGCCCATTTTCTAACAAAATGGTTTAATTTTTAACATAAAACTTTATTAAAGGCAGCAGATGTGGTTAGCATCGCCCAGAGCACCTCACTGCACAGGTTTGGGATTAGGATTTTTTTTTCTATTCGAATTCGGCAAAAATTTTCTCAGCCACCTTCTTCTGCCTACCCAGGGCAGAAATTGACAGTTTTGGAAAAAAAACTGTGGCCTCTGTGAGAGTTGGAAATGAATGATTTTGACCAAACTAAGGATGAAATTTCCCCCTGTGAATCCCAGCAGTTGCTAAACTGAAGCAAAGATCTGGATTTTCACCAGGCGTCTCTCGGCCTCAGGAAAGCGTCTTTCCCGTGCTCAGGGTGCTCCTCAGCCCGCACATGCGCCAAGCCCCTGCTCACGGCGCCACCGGGATCTCCTCAGCGTGTCGGGATTGTCGCGATATGCCAACGGGGCAGGGCTCGACCTCGGCCCCGCCTCGCACTAGTCGTGTCCCCCCGCGAGAAGTCACCTCTAGCACGGTGGGAGACAGCCCCCCCGGTGCCCCGGAAAGGGCTGTCGTGTCGCTATCGCGACACCGCTCACCTCGGCTCGGCACCGCCATCTTGACGCCCCCGCCCTCTGCCCCCCCCCGCCCCGCCCGCCGGTCCTCCGCCGTCCCGGCAGCCCGCGCGCGGCCACTCGCCCCGCCCACCCGCCTTCGGGCGCGATCGGAGCGTTCGGCCCGGTTCGGTCGCTTTCGGGCGGATTCGGGCGCTGCCCGTTCGGGCGTCTCCGTTCGGGCCGGAGAGCGGAGCTCGGGCGCGATCGGAGAGGACTCGGCACACATCGGCGCTCCTCGCTACCGCCTTCGGCTGAGATCGGACACGACTCGAGCGCGCTCGGGACTCTTCGCCTCGCCGGGCCGCACCGCTCGGGGACTCGGCCGCGTTCGGGCGGGCTCGGGTCTCACCCGATCCGTCAGGTACCGCTTCGGGCCGCGCCGCGCGGACTCGGCCGCGCCCCATTGGCCAGCCGGCAGGGAGCGCGCGCGCCGGCCGCCTTCGCACGGGGCCCGAGCGGCTCGGGCCGCTTCGGGCCTCATCGGAACTCGGTCGAAAGGCCCCGAACACGCTCGTCAGCGGTCGGACAGGCTCGGCGGCGCTCGGCTCGCCGGTCCCCCCTGCCCGCAGGACCCCCCTCAGGCGCGCCCGGGGGGGGAGGCGGGGCGGGCTCGGCC
>VYZP01009723.1:55659-88671 GCA_013400635.1 Hypocryptadius cinnamomeus
CCCGCGCATGGAGCACAGCGAGGGCGAGCCGGCCGCCGGACAGCTCGACTTGCCCGCGGGACCGGGGCAGCAGCGGGAGCCGCCGCAGGCAGCGGAGGGGGAGGCGGAGCCCGAGGAGGAGGCGGTAACGGTGATGGCGGCAGACGCCGAGCACATCGAGATGGGAGCACCGCCAATGCCAAGCGCCGACGAGGCCGCCGCCGCCGCTGCCTTCGCAGGTCAGGGCGGGCAGCGCTCCCTCAGCCCGCCCGGGGCTCCCCCAGCCCGGGCTCCGGCCCCCACACAGCCCCCGGGCTCGGGCTGGGACAGCGAGCTCCCTCAGGGAGCGCTCCCACCCCCTCACGGAATCCCGCACTCCGCCCCTTCACACTCAGTAAAGAGCGGGAGGCGCCCGGTGCGCCCGAGCCGCGGCCCCGTGTCCCCACAGGCAAGCGCCCGAGTCACGCAGCAGGGTCGTGCAGCCGAGCTGCGGTGCCACAGAGGCCAGGGCCCCTCGCCCGCCCGAGTGGCTCTGCCCGAGCGGCTGTTGTTCTTTCACCCTCAGCCCACGTGGAAACCCGGAGATTTGAGCCAGGCCAAGCGCTGAACGCAGAAACGCTGGGCTGTACGTTTGGGCAGCTCTTAACTGGACGAAGTGTGCAGGTCATGGCACCATGGGAATACATGACAGAGGCAGAGTTCAGTTTATCCTGATGTCTGCCAGTCACCCCTATTTAAATAAAAGCACCACAGTTTGGAGTATCCCTAGTGCAGGTGCCATATTTATTTTTCTCTTAGTTCATCACATGGTAATAGTAGCTGCCCTGGTTTCAAGGATGTTAAAGCCTATTGAACCCAAAGATTAATAGAAATCAGAATGATTGTGTTCAATCATATAACAACTTATAGGTGCCACGAAAAATAATTAATTTAGAACAGGAAGGAAGAAGGAAATTTTCAGCTGTACATCAGGCTCTCTGCATGCAGCAGAACGTTAAATTAACCCTGTTTTACATTCCAGAAGTCACCACAGTGACAGTGGCCAACGTGGGGGCCTCTGCAGACAATGTTTTCACCACATCTGTGGCCAATGCAGCTTCAATTTCAGGACATGTGTTGGTAAGTCTGTCCTTTCATTTGAGGCCTTGACAAAGTTTCTCGGTGTAAATTAAACCTGTAGTAAGGTCAAAGACTTGTTTTCATTGTAATATCCAGGCCTTAAGGCACAAACCCACTAGCCAGGGGACATACAAGGGTTTTATTCCTAACTTTTTTACCTTTCCACCGCCACATACTCATCTGGTAACAGAACTGGTGGCCTGGAACATGAAATCTTCGAATTTGCTTGTCTGAAAACTCAACAATTAACCTAAGAACTGCCATACTGATTGGAGTTTTGGGGTGCCTGTGTATTACTGAAATCTATTTGTGTTGAAGTATTTTAATCAATTTAAACTCTCTATTTCTTCTGCAGTCTGGGAGAACAGCCCTCCAAATTGGGGACAGCTTGAACCCTGAGAAAGCCACCCTGATAGTGGTGCACACGGATGGCAGCATCGTTGAAACCACCGGGATCAAGGGGCCTTCGGCACCTCTCACACCAGGTATTGGACAGTCTGCTTGTGGTGGGTCACTCTCCCAGAGGGATGGCTTCTTCTCTACTCTACTTGTCCTTCTGGAATCTAAAAATATGTGCATAATTTTGTAAGGATGGTTTTTCCCTCTCTTAAAACCATAAAGTTATTCAGGTTGGAAAAGACCTTTAAGATACCAAGTCCTCACATAGTGTTTTGTGTATTCCTTGGGAATGAAAGAAATTTTTTTTAGTTTTTTTTCTTTTTCTGTCAGAAATGTTTTTAATTTTCTCATTCTTTGCCCTAACCCTGGGAAAGAAGCTGCTTGAAAAATCTTGCCCTGTTACCGGGCGTTCTAGACCCATCCCACCCCCAAGGGCACACAGATGATTTTAACATGGTTAATTAAAATCCGAGTCTCCCAGTTCTGCACGTGCTCTTTCCAAGGCTCCTGGAACACATTTTCATGTCCATTCAGGCTGATACTTTAGTGTCTCTGCCACTGAGGTTTTGTTCAGGGCTGCCTGGCAGTTTCCTTGCTGCCCACGAGATGGCACAGCAAACCTTCAGTGCTCTAAAGCTTCCCACAGGATGGGCTCTGGGAAGGGGAATCTCCAGCCAGCTCCTTTCACCATAGCTTACAGGTGGTGTAAGGATCAGGTTACAATCTCAGTGTTTATTCCCTGTTAAAGCCTGTTTCCTCAGGTGCTCTGTGCTTATCAGCCCTTCTCAGTTCATTCAGGCTGAGTTTTTTGTGCTGCTTCATTGTGGGGGCATTCCAGCTGCTCCAGTCAACCCCTTGGCATATCACCCAGCCGAGCATGGGATGGAACACCACTCTGCCTTTTGGTTGCTGACACCTTTCTTTTCTCTTTTCTCCAAGGACCACAGTCTCCTCCTACTCCTTTGACAGCCGTCCAGGGGAAAAGTGGAACCAAATACAACTGGGACCCGTCTGTGTACGAGAACGAGCTCCCGGTGCGGTGCCGGAATATCAGTGGCATTCTGTACAAGAACAGGCTGGGCTCAGGTAACTGCCACCCGGGCTGAGGGGTGGCACAGCTCCTTCTCTTCCTTCTCTACTCTTCTTTTAATCAGGCTGTTCTTAAGGGCTGATTGTGACAGGAAAAAAAGCAAGAGTTTCCAAGACAGCCCTGTTCCTTTTTGTTTTGCTTTTTCTTCAGAGGCTTTTTAACTTTTTCTTAAACCTGCAAATATCCAGGCTGCCATGCAGTGAGTCTCCTCAGTAATAGGCTGACTCCTTTAATGATTTTTTTAATCTCATGAGTAGACTTGTGTTTTTGCAAAACTCTGAAGAATCCCTGCTGGAATGCAAATAGTTTTTTCTCTTCATGGGGCTCCTGAGCTTTTCTTCTTGTCTTTTATCCCTGTGGGGAAGCTGGGGAAGCTGCAGCAGAAATTGCCAGCCAGCCTGGCTGCCCAGTGCAGTGCTTGCTTTGTGGACAGAAAGTTTTCTTCTGAACACACCACAAACTCAAAAAAGATCAGAAATTTAAGTGCAAATCAAGGAAAGACTTAAATTTGTGGTGTTTGTCCAATAAAGACTTTTCTTTCTTGTGGAGGAGTAATTTTTATAGCCTTTTGAGACCGAGAGTTGGAGCTCTGAACATGCCCAGTCATTGCCACAGCCATGATAATAAATGGACATAGTTACCTGAGAGCAATGGGCATATTTAGTGGTTCTTACAGATTAACTACTATTTTGTTCAGCAATTTCCACATTTTCTTCTTTAGAGAAGTGGCAAAATTATCCTTAACCTGGACTAACAGTGTATTTTGTTGCTTTACTTCAGGAGGCCGTGGCAGGTGCATTAAGCAAGGGGACAACTGGTACAGCCCCACGGAGTTCGAAGCCATGGCGGGGCGAGCCAGCAGCAAGGACTGGAAGAGGAGCATCCGCTACGCTGGGCGGCCCCTGCAGTGCCTTATCCACGTAAGGTTAAGTTTGCTCCCTCCTTTCTGCAGGAAGGGGCAGCTGGAGCCAGGTGCTGATGGCACCAGGAGCAGTGCTTGGTTTGGTTGAGGGTCAGTGATGTAGGGGGAATTGTTTTTGATATGTCTCAAATAGCACACTGGGGATCTTGTTTATACTGGAAAGAGTTTCTGCAGGGTGAAGCCCAGCCTTGAGCTGTGCCACAGGAATTGAGCTCTCACCCGTGATACTGTAATTCAGTAACCTGATCTCCTTCAGTGTCTTTGTCTGCCACACGTTTTTCATTTTCACCATTCATTATTTGGGTCCTATATTTGAGTCTCCTGGAGAACTTGGCATTGCCACTAGGCTGACAGTTGATTTCTGTTTGAGCAGAAATCAAGTCTCAAATTCACATATCCTGGCCTTTGGGTGTGGAAAAGGTTTGGTTTTCCTTTTCTCTCCTCTCACCCTCTCACCCCATTGCCCTGGTGTGGGGAACTGGCCTCTCTGTTACTGTAGAGCATCCAGGAGGGAATGGGTACCACTCTGGGAGCCATCCACATTTTTTAGCAGGATCAAGGTGTGCTCTGGGTGATTTTGGTGACTCTCATGCTGAACTGGTCACTTCTGATTCCAGGATGGGATTTTAAATCCCCATGCTGCCTCGTGTACTTGTGCCGCTTGCTGTGACGACATGACCCTGGTGAGTGGGAGGCTTTACATCCATTACTTTAGGAACTAATTATTTTGGACAAATTAACTGGTCAAGCTGCCACAGCCCTTGGGTGAGCAGGTCATGAGTGTCCTGGGAATTGAGTGCCCTGACACATGAGTGTTCAGGGACAAGTGCTTTGTCCCTGCCTTGTGGAGAAAGGAGATAAGGAACTGCTGGCATGATTGCAGAACACCCTCAGTAAAACTAGATCATACTTAGTGCTCTTTTCTTCTTTTTTTTTTATCATTTTCTAATTAATATATCTATGCAAAATACCTTTTGGGGATGTCAGTGCTATTCATGATTTTTGACTCAAATTTCACAATGTTTTGAGTTGGAAAAATATTTTTGTAAAGAAGTAGCATCATAATCTTATGATAGATCAATATTTTCATTTTAAAACTACTTGGGGTTTTTTGTGAGTTGATTGGGGGTTTGATTTTTTGCTAGTTTGTTTCAAAAATGCCGTTTAAGCAGAAGCAGAAGACTTTAGCTTGACCTAGTGCTTTGCCTTTCTTTTCTGCTATGAACTGACTGATGTGCTTGTTTTCTAGCCTGGAACTTCTTCCTCTCTTCTCCCTCTTTTTCTCTTTTCTTCCACCACCTTGGCCAGCAGCTGATTATCTGCCCAGTTCTACTCCTTAAGTAATAGTGGGAAGATGTTGAATTTGTGTCTCTTCAGCTGGAGGGAGCTGAGTTTAACTTTTCTCTTTTTTTCAAAGTTCTTTTTGTTTGGAAAACTTTCAAGCGCTTTGGTTTATTGTTGCAAACCACACATCATCCATGGGGATCCGTGCTACTGTTCCTGAAAAGATGAGAGTAAAACCAAAGTCTCCAAAGAGGTGCCTCAGCTAATGCCTTTTCCTTTTTTCTTTTCATTTTCTTTCTGGTGTTTTTCTACCCAGAGTGGCCCTATACGACTCTTTGTGCCATATAAAAGGCGGAAAAAAGAAAATGAAATACCGGCAACTCCAGTGAAGAAGAATTGCTCCAAAAACATCACTCTGCTTCCAGCCACTGCTGCAACTACGTGTAGGTTCTTTTCTCCTGGTAAAAATTGCTTCCTTTCTTTGGAGAGTTGCCCTGCTAGATGTTTGATGTCTGTTAGTGGCCCCTTGGAACTGTCCAGCTGAGAAAAATGTCTTTTTTTTTGGTCACATTCTTTTCATTGGATGATTTTATTGTGCCAGTGTCACTTCCTATTTTATAGAAAGTAGCACAGTGTTGCCACATCTGAACACAAGTTGAGTAGGAAAAGGTGCAGCTCTGGACCTCCAGAAGACTCAGGTTTAAGCATTGTGACATCCTTATGCTGTGAACAGTAGGTTTCATATTTTGTGCTGAGAGAGGTTTGGATTATGTCCTATGCCTGGAAGTGTTCAAGGCCAGGTTGGATGGGGCTTGGAGCAGCCTGGTTTAGTAGAAGGTGCCCCTGCCCATGGTAGGGTGGTGGAAGGAGATGACCTTTAGGTCCCTTCCAAGCCCAAGCATTTCAGGATTCTGTGGTTATAGCCTATGATTGTATTGCTGCCTGTACCCACTCTCAGTAGGGGAGAATTATGGGATCCTGGCCTGAATCCATAGTGGATTTCAGGTAGATTTTTCACAAATAACAGTTGAGAAATTTCCTGTTGGAATTAGGTTTTGGGAGAGGCTGGCCCTTCTCTGCTCTGCCAGGAATCCCCATTCCATCCTTCTTTGTGTCCCTTAGAAACTGGAGTAAGATTTGTGCTCTTCCTTGCAAAATAGCCTGGAAGCAGCTGGAATGAAACCCCTAATCTGAAAGTCGTTAATGAAGGAGGCAGAAGGTGATGCTTTGATCTGCACATCCTTCTCCAGCATTCAGCTTTGTTAGTTACTGGTTTGATTGGCAAATTATCTGTGTGAGAACAGGAATTAATTTGCAAGCTGATCCAGCTCACACATCCCCAGTCACATCCGTATGTCCTCCTGCTCTCAGCACACTGGCATCATCTGCAGGTAACAGTACAAAGCAAGTCGAGGAGGAAGCAACAGAAATCTAAAAAAAGAATAAAAAAGTAAGATTAGATCATCAGCAACAGTAGGAGGAGAAACACACAAGGATTCTGCAGAGTTGTTTTATGGCTTTGTGTTTTTTTAGTTCTGAAATAGGTTTAATCTGTATTGGTTTGTTATGTGAGGTGCTGTGAGGCTGCTCATTCTCTCATGCTGGCACTGGAAGAGAACTTCTTGTTTTGGTGGCCAAATACTTCAGCCAGGAATTTGTAGCTACAGTATTCTAAAATTTAATTATTGTGTGCCACAGAATCAGACCATCACCAATTAATGGTACCAGTTAAATAATCCTCTTTAAAGTGGGTTTTAAACATTCGGAAGCCACTCAGGTATAATTATCCAGAAGGATTTTGTGCCTTGTTCCTTGCATTGGCTGAGCACATTCTATCACTTTGTGTAGATAAACAGCTAAAATTTCCCAGCTGTCATGGAATTAGCTGTAATCCACAAGTTGTTACGTTGATTTAAGTAACAACAATCACTCTTGCTAAGATTGTCATAAAGCAGCCAGAAATTGATGGGGTGTGTGGCCTCACTGAATCTTTATGGGAAGTGTTAAGTTATGGTTCATAAAATAACTGAAAAGGTGGTGATGTGGGAGGTATTAGGTTGTAAATTAATGTTTTACAATCATGCCCCCAGAGCCTTGGAAGGACAGCAGAGCCTTCAGAAACCCATTGGGGCTTTTGTTCCCATATCCAACTGCACTGGTCACAGGTGTGATCCAAACTGGGTTATCCCAGGCTGGTGATCTGTGAGTCCCCTGCGCTTGGATGGTGCAGCACAGGGATATCAACAGCTGGGCAGGCCTGTCCTCTGCGCTGAGTGTTAATTATGAAAGTGCTTTAATGTTTCCAGTCACCGTGACTCCCTCTGGACAGATCACAACCTCCGGGGCGCTGACCTTCGACCGCGCGTCCACCGTGGAGGCCACGGCCATCATCTCAGAGAGCCCAGCACAGGGGGATGTTTTCACTGGAGCCACTGGTAAGAGCTCTGGTGTCTCCTAGACACCTGTGGGGAGGAGGAAAAGAGGTTTGGATGCCCACTGCTGTAAGAAGGAACATTTTGAATGCAACACAAAGGGTTTATTTCTCATGGGAGACACTGCATAAGGCACTGTCCTTCCTGTGAGATCATTTCAGCAGTTTGAAATCTTAGCAGTTGCACCAAAGGAGAAGCTTTGCCCAGGTGTGGCAGCTGCTAATGTTCACCTCTGCTGAGTTCCTTGGATTTATGTTCATCTCTGTAATTTTTTTTTTTTTTTTTACTCCTCATTTAACCTAAAATACTGCCAAAAAAAACCCAAACTAGGTGAGGGTTGAAACGGAATGAAAAATGCCAGGATAAGTCAAACAAAATATAAATGCATGACATACATTTCAGTTCTCTCAGTTTGAGTCATGCTTTGGCTTGTGAGCTCTCCTGGAGGAATGATCTTGCTCCAAGAACCAGAGATTGGAGCCCTGTGATGATCATGGATATTTCAATGTGTGGGATGGAACCAAGGAACCTGTGGCTCTAAAGGTGAAAGCAGAGCATGGTGGAGCCAGGACGAGGATTCCTTGCTTGCTGACAGTGTGAGATCCCTGCTGCTGTTTCACATTTTCAACCCTTGGGAATTACCATAGAGTGTAGGAATTTGTATAAAACATAAAAACATGGGGGTGAATGCAGCATAAGAAAGACCTGCCAGGTGTGTTAGTGATTCCCAATGCCCTTGTTCTCCTGCAGTTCAGGACACCAACGTCCAGCAGCCTTGCCGGGTCTCTCATCCAGAGCCTCACTATCCCAGTTACCAGGACAACTGCCAGATCTCACCTTTCCCTGAGGCTGCACTGCCAACGTCTCATCCCAAAATCGGTACGTTTGCTCTCACTGTGCTTCAGTTTCCTCCCATCTTTCTCAACAAAGGTAAAGATTAGGGTAGAAAATTAAACTTTGCTCTATTTTGCTTGTGAGTTTTACAGATACTAAGATTTCAACAAGCAGGTTTCCCCTTTGTGGGAAGTTTTTCACTCTTTATTGAGTGCTTTGATTTATTGATTCTGCCAGAGGCGGCTGCTGTGATTCTTCATCGTGAGCTGTCTTGCATTCCCTGCCTTTCCTAAAGTTCTTGCTTCCAGACTTTTGTCCTCTTTGGGCACTGTGGCTGAACAATTATTAAGTGTTCGATCTGAGGAGAACAAACCCAATTAAAATCATGCCACAGAAGCTTTTCTAGACATCCTCACATGGCTTTATTACTCCAGTGATGCATGCTGGGGGTACTTTTGGGCAGGTTTGGTGTCACTTTTCAGTCCCCTCTGTATGACCCTTATTTATTTATTTATTTATTTGGAGCGGCACAGAATGTTCCTGGTCTCCAGAGTCAGATCTTCTCGTGTTTAAGACTTAGTCAGATCTTGATGTTACTAATTAAACATTGATTGTTTTTTAGCAGTGAATACTTTCTCTTGCCTGTTGTACTTGTGCCAAAATGAGGAATCGGAAGTAATTCCTGTTTGATACGTTATCAAATGCCATGCGGGAATAAATATTGTGCTGGAAATGGAGAGTGGGAAAGGCTCTTGTGCAAACAGACATTGATAAAAAAGACTGGTTTATCTCATACTCATATCTAAGTGCAAATAGTTCCACGCCACTCGTGTGCAAATGCATTAAAATTACTGTTTTAATTAAGGGTATTTTGAGGTAAGAAGTCTGCACAACCCTGAGGCTGGTGGTACCTTCTTTGTACCAGTGGGAATTCAGTGAGGAATGTCGAGGTCAGTGTTGGTAGATGTGAATGTCTTGGACTGAATTTTATGGCAGATGGTATTTATTGCTAGAGTTACGTTTTGGAAAAGTAAAGCCAGGTAACATTTCTTCCTGGAATGTTACCTAAGCTGAGCTTAGCCTGTGTATGGTGGAGTTCCTGGGTCTGGATTTAATTTCATCCTACCCTGATCTCCCAGTGTACACGCACACCTAATGTCAAAAGTAGCTGGTTCAGTGACACACTAACTGCTGGGTTATTAAAGGGCTTCCCAACCCATGGTTTTAGGAAGTCAATGTTTGGAATACACTCACTTGGAGGTAATGGTGACTTTCTAGGGTTAAGTCCAGTGTCTGGCCAGGGTTATGTAAAAGTCAGAATTCAGGAAGCACAGAGAGTGTGATGTGGATCAGTACTTGAGTTTTGTGGTTTGCAACCTGAGAATTGACATCTAGGTAGGATCATCAGGATGTTTCTGTAAAGTATTGGGTCACTGAGTGACTTACTCTAACCTTACCTAGCCATGGCTGAGGGAAATATTGTTGGCAGTGGTGGAGGAGTTCCTGGGAATGCTGCTTTCACTGCATCATGGTGCTTCTCCACAGCAGTGCTGGGAGGTGTTAAACTCTTCCCAGAGTCATCCAGGTCAAGAGGAGGCGTTCTTGTCCCCTGGGTTTGAGAGTGCCCATGGGCTTGTTGTGCACAGATCTGCACTTGATGTTGCAGAAGTAATGATCTGTTTAACCAGAACTTTCCCGGACTGGAAATTCTGCAAACCGTATTTTAAAAAAGAAATCAAACAGCACAGAAAAACCACAAAAACCGACACCTTACCACCACCACTTTATGGAAATGAAACACCCTAACTGTCTGTATATTCTCTTTTGTTCCTTATGTCCAGTGTTGACCTCTCTGCCTGCCCTGGCAGTGCCCCCCACGACGCCCACCAAAGCCATGTCGCCGTCGGTGGTGAACGGGCTGGAGGTGACGGAGCAGCGGAGCTGGCTCTACCTGGAGGAGATGGTCAATTCCCTGCTCAGCACAGCACAGCAGCTGAAGACTCTGATTGAGCAGGCCAAGCAGGCCAGCTCCTCCTTCCGTGAGGCTGCTGTCACACAGGCCAAGATCCAGGCTGATGTGGAGAGGAAAGAGGTAACTGTGCCACAGGGGCTCAGCCATGGGCACCTTTGGGGCTGAGTGGTGAGCAGAGTAGTTTCTGGCTGGAGCAGTGATACTGGAAATTGTTTCTCCATGCCTTGAAAGCAATGTTAACAAGAGAAATCTTCCCAAGTTATTTGTATCCTGGGGAAAGGAATAAAGTTCTCTGGGATTCCAGGAGCTGTGGGCAGCACAGTGGTTGTACAGACTGTTTGGTGTCGCGATCCTGAGCTCTCCCATCAGCTGTTCATAAATTTATGGGATGTGGGCACTGAGTCTGAGGAAGCTGGTGTGAGGAAGCTGGTGAGTGTTCAGCAGTGCAGTGGCTGCTGTCAGGTGAGCTGGGCTTTCAATAGGATATGTGGAACAGCTCATCCCAGAGTTTATGGGGGTGTCCTGTCCCAAGGTAAAAGAGGGAGTCGGGGAGGATTCTTTTTGATAGATTTCTCAGATGAAAATAAAGCACAAATGCAGCAATATTATATCTGAATGTAAAGAAGGGTAAATGTCCTACCGAAGGGGGTTAGAAAAGAGAGCAGCGAGGAGAAAAGAGAGACGGAGAAAGAAACAGAAGACAGGGACAACATTACCACAGCACACCGGTGCTCTCTCAGCGCCAGCTCAGCAGGCGGGGCGTGCGTGTTGCAAGGCGCGGTGAGCCCCCGCGGCTTTTGTGAGTGCTTGGGCGCAATCTTCACACGGCGGCGGCAGCGTGCCCCCGGCGGCGGCGGCTGCGGGCTCGGGGTGGCTGCAGGCGGTGACGCCAGGCTGGTGGCTGCGGGCCGGTGCTATGGCGGAATGGTGGGGCGGGCAGCGCAAACACGGCGGCGGCGGTCGCGGCTGGGTGCAGGCGGCTGCAGCTGCGCCTGGGAAACGCGGTGGAGGCAGCCGGCTGCGGCGGCGCCCGCTCGGTCGGGGAGGCAGCGGAGCACAAGGTCGTCGCGGCAATGAGCTGGTTCGCGGAAGCAGTGAAGCAGGGCAAAGCAGGTAGGGGCAGGGAAGCAGGACCACAGGGAGGAAAAGGTGAGGGGTGGGGGGGGGAAGAAGGGCCAAGGTGACCCTCCGAGCGAGCCCCTGATGCCTCCAAGAAACCCAAAGCTAAATGGCTCGCCATTTTGTCGCAGTTAGCTAATTTTATGTGCTAAGGCTCCTTCCACAGCCCGATTTCCCAGGCATTCTTCGTGGGCATCCAGGCCTTGGCCGTCACTGACAGCTTGATCATGGAGGTTTTTTCTGCCCTGATTGGCTGCCAGGTGAAGCCCTCGTGGGAACAGGGTTGTCCGTACATGTACAGACAGCCCTTTTAGATTCTTCACCTCATGTGTAACATACGTCAAACCATAAATAAAAATCAGATTGATCCCTCTCGAGAAGATAAGCAGTACAGTTTAGAGGTGTTTTGCTGAGAACTGTGCAAGCAGAGCTGACTCACACAAGTCTGGTGGTAGGACTGGCAGGCTGCCTGGCCTCACAGGAACCCTGACTGGTTCCCATGTTCTCTCTCTTGTGGACAGGGATTATCTCTTCTCCCTGCTCTTCTCTGTAATTGATGCATGGTAGGGATCTCGGATCCTTCTGACCACCGGCTCATGCATGCACCCAAGTATAGCTTCATACTGAAGGTGCTCTCCCTCTCCCAGTGATCCACACCTCATGTGAACTGGGGAGAGAGGTGGGGGCAGTGATGGTGTCACCATCAGTAGCTGCTGAACTCTCTTCTCAAACACCACTTTCCTGCTGGTGTCATCAGCATTGTGCTAACGTCAGCTTTCCACTGAATCCATAGGCACGAGTGTGCAGCGACAGGCCTGGAAGAGAGGTATGGGAAGACTTTGCTGGAAGCTGAGGACCCCTAGGACAGTCCTTGCAGCCTCTTTGATATTCTTTACCATGTTGGCTCTGCTAAACTCTGCCGTACGATGCATCTTTGATATGCAGGTGTGTGATATATTGGGAGTCTAATCCTTCCCTGCCTCCCTCCTGCAGAACAGGTGCCAGTGCTGCTGCCCAGGTTTGGGCTGGCTACTGCTGGAAAGCTGCACAGAGTGTGGGACACTGAGTTTTGGCACAGTTCAGAGATAAACATCTGCATTTGTTTAGCTTCACTCTGCTTTTTTTTTTCCAGTCTATGTGCATCTTCCTTTCTGTTTATCCTCACAGTGGTTTCTGGAATGGTTGTTCAGTCCCTTCTCCACACCCTCTAATCCAAAACCAGCTCTCTTTGATGTTCTTCTAGTTACTTCTTGTCCTGGGAATGGGAGTTAGAATCCCTCCTGTGTATGGATTAAAGCTGACTTGACATGGGAAGGATAAGCACATGATTTCCAGAGAAAACCCCTTTCCCAGGAACTGCTGCATGCCCAGTTACACCACTTGGGTCTCACCATTCTTAGTGTGTAATGGGGACCTCCACACTTGTGCACTGTGGTGAAACCACATACTCATGGTGGTATTTTTTTATCATCCAGACAATTCTAAGCTGTGCTGGCTGCTGGAACCATCCAGGCAGTATCACAAGTAGCTATCTCTGAATTAATTGCTGCTTGTGAATTCCATATTTGGACAAAACTCTGTGATTCTGGATACAAGGAAGCAATTACACTAAAGGTCAAAGAATTGGCTCTCTGCTTTTGTGTTGGTCAAAGGGCCTTTCCCAATTTCCTAGTGGTTTGTAACGTGAGGCTCCTTCCCACTCCAAGTATGTGTGTGGTCCCATGGCTTTTTGGGCAGTTAAGTTATATGAGAGGCAGACAGAGAGGCCGTCGTGCCCTTCAGGTAGGGGATTTTTTCTGGACCAGTTTAATACAAAGGAAATTGGTGCTTAATTCCCACTTAGTTTGTTCCACTGATAGAACTTCCAAGGGTGAGCAAACAGGGGGAGCCTTTGTGTTGGAGCTGCAGAGCAAGGATGGGCCACAGATGAGATGATAACAGAGCTGCAGACCCAGCTCTTCCTGGAAAAGCAGCTTAGTACAGAGCAGTATTGTAGAGATCTGATAGAAACAGGCTGGTTCCCAACTGGATACACAAACTTAGGTGCCCCGTTGTATGATACACATCACTCACTATAGTCTGGTTTGGTATTATATTTATTATTTAATGAGCTTTGGAGTCATTAAATAGCACAAATGAACTGTCCTGCTCCCATAGAGCAGCAGCTAGGTTGCCTTAGCTTTAAATAGCAGGAGGTGTGCTCTGTGCTGGGCAGTGTCGGTGCTTGTGGGACTCACACAGCTCTGAAGTGAGGGGTTTGCACTCTGCCTCCCTCCTTGTACCATCTCAGCCCTGTGTCAGGGGCTGGGGACATCCTTATCCCTTCTGAAGGAACTGTTCCAAGTGCTGGAGATAAAGGCTTCACCAGCAGGGAGGTTTTAGTATAATTTAGTATTTTGGCAGTACTCAGTTGCTCTCTTTGTACTTCTTAATTTCTGTAAATTTGTTCAAGGTCGTGGTTTGTTGGGCAAATTTCAAGACTGAGGATCTCCTTCAAATTTTGTTTCCATCTTTCCCACAAGTCATTTTGATGCTCCTGGGTAAGTCCTTGGCCTCACTGTGCCTCAGATGAAAATAAAACTTTCTTCCCAGAGAGCTCATGTACAACTTTGCAAAGTATTAGGATCCTCTGAGTAAGGTTACATTTGTGTTACTAAGAAGTCTTGGGGAATGATATCCCGAAAGAAAAGCAAACCATGAGCTCTCCAGCTCCATGTTTATATGAACTGCCAAAATGCATCATGATATTGCAAAAAAAAAAAAAAAGGAAATATGGAGAGATTTATAAGATTTTTCTGAATTGCAGCATTTTGTGTGGGATTAGTTAAATACAACTGCTTTGGTTGAATTTCATGTGGCTGTTAAGAAACAGTTCTCGAGTATCATTAGTAATTAGGTTGTGGTTGTGTATCTGATCCCCTTGTTAATATCTCCATGTTGGCTTTACTACATTTGTTGGTAAGGGAAAGACATTTAGGAATTTAGGGTGAGTGGGGTAGCAAAGGCTCAGTGTCTCTTGCAACAGATATTTGACATTTGCAGATCAGGCCCAAAATGAAGAGATTAAAGGCAGGACTGACATGTTGGTGTGCTTGGGCAATGTAATTTTTCTGAGTGTGCATTAATCCATTGTTTATATCAGATAAACTTTAGGATGAGGACATTACACATACTCACTAAATTCTGTGCCAGAATTGCCGGAGAATAATAAAGAGATTCAGGAAATGCATTAATCGTATTTTCTGTATAAGTTGAAGAGAATGAGTGTTGAAATCCCACAAATGTTTTAATTGGAATTGCCCTCTGTAAAGCAGAGATGCTTCTGGAGCCCTGCCCATTTGAAAGCAAGGTGGAAAATTAAATCAGCAAACAGCTGGGGCATCTGAATGCTTTTTTAGAAAGATTAAACCAATTCAGGGCTGGAGAGTATGAAATTAATCTAAAAAGGGTTGGACAGTTAAGAAATATGTCTCTGGTCAGCAAACAGTGGCTTGTGTGCTCCAAACTAGCAGTGATACTCTTGGGAATTGGAAATTCTGGGTTTTGAGGAGCTGTTTCTGTGAGAGATCTGAATGTGTCTGGCTTGTTCCTCTCTCTTATCACACCTTTTCCTTCTCCATGGTTTGTGCATGGCTAGAATTGCCTTGTCAAATAGGGCAAAACCAAATCACACCCCTGGCAGGCCAGCAGAGGCAGAGCAAGAGGTTTCTCTGCCTCTGCCTCCGTCTGCCTGGATTTTTTAAACTTAAGTTCTTTCAGAGTAATATCAAGGTTTTGAAGATTGTGGTTTCACAGGAGAATAAATACTGTGCTCTCAGGTCATACACTTGTAAATTAAGCCTTTAATCTCCTTATGTGTTGAGTCAACTCCTGGATGAACCTGCTTGGCCTGGAGGAAGGGGTTCAGCTTTTTTTGGACTTTTTAACTGTTCCAAATGCATTTAAGCCAGGGTTAGCACATAATTAATTTGGGGTTTGGTTTGGATGCCGTTGGTTTGGGACTTCTGTCCCCCATTGCTGAGCGTGTTGCTACTGCAACAGGTACAGCAGCACCTGATTGGGCTTGAGTTGGTGTGAAGTGATTCTGCCTGGCAGCCAAAGTGGGCTCTGATCACCTCCAGAGGGCTGATGGAGTCACAACTTGTTCTACAGCCTTCTCACTCTTCTGTTTCAAGGAGTAGTAATTATTATGGTTAGTGCTGCTCCTAAGGTCTAAGGTGTGTTAATTTTGTTTGGTTTTTTTTTTTTTTCCCCAATCCTTTTTGGTGGGCTGTACCTTCCCTCCAGACTCCTTTGCCTCTTAGTGAATTGGACTTGACCCAAAATTTGTTCCTGGAATGTGCCACTCGGTCCTGTTACCTTGGCATTTTCCTCATGTTTCCTGTGCTAATTTCCCAGTTCCCATGTGTGGAGGGGTTGCAGTTAAACCCCCCATTTTAAGACAAGTGTGTGGCTGGATGGAGTGGGGAGCTGGGCTTGGAGAAAATGCTGTACTGAACTGGCAGTTTGTCACCTCAGGCCATTTTCTCACAGGCTCCTTGCCCTGTCTCCACATCAGGTGACAGTGTCCCTCTGCTAGAAGTGAGGAGTGATGGGCCACCCTGTCCTCTTGCAACTGCAGTGTGGGGCTGAGCAGACACAGCTCAGCATGGGGACCCTCCATCCCAGCACCCTTTCCAACCCCTCACCTTATGCTCCAGCTGAGAAATGACATGTCTGGTGTCTTTTCCTTGCAGCAATACCAGAGCCAGTTATTCCAACAAGCAGAGGATGTGGATGGGAAGACAGAAATCATCATCAAGGTAGGCTGGGAATGTCTCATGTTGTGAAGAGCCTTTTGGTCTTTGTCTAAAACTCAGAGGTTTTGTCATTGCTGTGGAATCCTGTGCTCTGTGTCTGCCCTTCTGGCAAAGGATCTGAGCCCTTCCTAGTAGGGCCAGTGCTCCAAGCAGTGTCTCTCCTTTCCCAAGCATTCCAGTTTTCTGTGCTCCTTCACTGTCACCTGGCCAGTCTCACTCACCTCTGAGTGGTGGTGCTGCAGCTCTGGTGGGTGGCTGTCACAGAGCTGTGACAGGAAGAGAATTTGCTTCCTTTCTGTCCTGTGAGCTGGTTTTCATAACTCCACAATTTCCTCTGACTTTTGGAATGGGAGTTAGTGCTGGACCCATGACTGAAGCCCTTAGGGCTGTGTTGCTCAGTTCTCTTTCATATCTGCAGGTACAACCATGCCCCATGTATTTTCCACATTTTCTAATAGCTGTACAGTTACAAACAGCCCCAGTCAAGTGTGCCCTCACGGCAGGCTTTGCAAGTCCCAAATCACAGCTTTAAGTAATTTTTGGTGTCCCAAATCCACAGCTGCACATCAGGAGCACAAACACAGTTCAGTTTCACCAGCTGTTCACTGCAGGAGAACATGGAAAGGTGTGAGAGGGGGTGTTAATCAGAGCACTGATTTTTGGGGTGGTTTTGCTCAAAGAGAGAAGAAGCCTGGAGGAACTGATAAGCCCACAATACTTTCACACCCCAGCAACACTTCCTGTCACTGCTGCTGACGTGCTAATGATTTGTCAGGCATTTAATGAGCTGGAAGTGGAATGCTCTGTGAAGTGCTTATTTTGGTGGCAGTTCAATGATGTTTCCACCTAAATATACAGGTTATGTTAATTGATGTCACCAAAATAAGATTAAAGCGATAGACACAAAAACATCACTTAAAAAGCAGGTGTGATTTTTCACTTGTGTATCCTATCTCACCTTGCTTCTGGATTTAAATCCTGGCTTCTGTTAGAGCCTTCTTAATTAGACTCCTGTTTCCCTCTTGGTACACTCCTTATGTAGTCATGACTGGAAAGGACCAAGGAACATATCCCATAGGAGCAGATGCCTTTTTCCTCTCTAAAACTAGGGGAAAATACCTGAAGGGTACCATCCGTATTCTTAGTCTGTTGTCCTTCCTCAGACCTTCTCTTAGATATACATAGGATTATAAACCCAACAAAACCACCAAAGAAATCTGCCTTTAAACCTTTAAATTTGGGATAGCCTCAGAGCTTGTGTGTCAACAGCCTGTGCACAGCCTGACACGTCTGGGTGGGTTACACCCAACTCCTGTCGTTACCCGACTGATGGATACTGGATCAGTCTGGAGGGAGGTTTCCCTGGGGTGGTGGGGATGGATTTCTGTGACTACTCAGTGTCCACACACAGTTTTGGAAAGCTTCTTGCCCAACAGAAAGAAAAACAGAGGTGCATTTCATTTTCCAAAATAATGCCTGCTAAAAGAGCAAGGAGAGAGGGTCTCTGAGGGTGTATCCAGAGGCCACTGGGCCTGTTTGTTGTGGGTTGTGTGCTGAGGGTATTTTGGAAAATGGGAGCTTTCCCACTGCTCTGGCATTCCAGCCATCACAGCGCTGCTGTTGCAGCTCAGTGATGCCCCTGCTTTGTCTCTGTGTGACTTGTCCCTCTCCATCCCTTCCCACAGCAATCCTGCGTCAACTGCGGACGCGAGGCCACCAACGAGTGCACAGGATGCCACAAAGTCAACTACTGCTCCACGTTCTGCCAGCGGAAGGTATCAGCCTGCTTGTGACTTGGGATTCAGTTCCCAAGAGAGGCCTGTGTGACCCTGGGGACAGCCAGGCTGCTTGGGCTGTCACAATGATGGGTGTCAGTACGGAGGGAGGAACGGACAGCAGAGCCAGGCTGTCAGAGCAGTGCCTTGCGTGGGTTAAGCACTCCAAACTCACCCTGCCAGTGGGATCACCAGCAAGGCTGTAGTGATGGGGCAGGTCTGCAAGTCAGGACAGGGTTAAAAGGGTAGAGAAGGTCCCCAGGTTTGCACACACCTTCCCAAAGGTGACCCAAAAAATCCAAGTAACACTAGAAATGAGGTATGGACACCTCACTGGGAGCTGTGGGGAGCTGGGAGCACTTTTACAGCCCCTTCCTGCTGCTTCCTTCCTTCCCTGCTGCTCCTGCCATGGCACTGAGGACATAGTTTTCCTTTCCATTATTTGTGATGCTGCAGGTGATACAGTGGGACAGACTCCACAATTGTGAACTTGGGAGGTGGGAACAGGTGTGAAGTACAGTGGAGGAAGCTGATGTGAGTCATGTTTCAGACCAGTTCCTTACAGTGACCTTGGCCCTTGTTTGGAGAGGATGGTTCAGTTTAGCCAGTTGCAGCTTTGCTGGGTGGCCAGGTTCAGGCTGAGTCAGCTGTCCTGAATTCATTCAGTTCCAGAAGGAATCTGTTCCTGTCCTAGCTGAGCTAAGATCCCAGCACAGCTCTGTCCCTGGGAGCACTCAGTGTTGAGAGATGCCTTTCAGGAGAGACTTTAAGCCAAGGTTCTGGCTCAGTTTTAGTAAATTTTCCATCTGACTGACACTGATACCCTGGATTGTGATTTGTGTGGAGATGGCAGCATTCTGCTTAGTCCAATTTCACCTCTTACATTGATCCTGTGCATGGCTTCTTTGTCCTCCATCATTGGTCTGGTTTGTGGAGAGAGAGTGCTTCTCACACAGAGAGGGCCCTTCTCCAAGGGCCTGTTCTGCTCACAGCCTTTCCCTCTGCTCTCCCCTGGCAGGACTGGAAGGACCACCAGCACATCTGTGGCCAGTCAGCCACGGTGACGGTGCAAGGGGATGAGGTGCACGTCCCGGACAATGTCATGGAGAAGGTCACTGTGTGAGTGCTCTACCTCCACAGCCGTTCATGGACACGCGGGGCCGGCTGGATCGGCGACCGGCGGGAACGGTCTGTCCTGTGCCAACAGCACTCTTCTCACTAGCAGACTTATTTTTCATAGATTTTTTGATACTGTGGCAGCACTTGTCTATTCCCAATCCCCTTCCAAAGCTTTGGAAAATGCAGAGACTGTGAAAACCTTATCTGGAACCCTCTCCCTTCTGTCCCAGCCCCAACTGGCTTTGGGAGGCTTTGCCTTTGCCTGACTGGATCCTCCACCATGTGGATTACAGCAGTCTCCTCATCTCTCTTGAGATGGATCTGAAGCAGGTGCTGCAAGGAGATCTGCCAGTGCTTCCTCCTACTGGGACCTCCCTATCTCTCATTAGAGAAGAGAAACAAGTCTTTGGTTGGTTTATTTAATTGCCTTGACAAAGTCGGTACAAGTTCTTAGTTTGGCATTGAAAGGATTTTTGGATTTCCCGTGTTCCCTCTGTGCTGGGCAAATCTGGAACACATTGGACTTCTCACTTAAATATAGTTGAAAAATAACATGTTGCTAAATAAAATGCGATGAAAGCACAAGTGTGCCCAGTGGTTCCCCCTCATTCCCCGGGCAGCACTTTGCAGTACAGGTAACTGCTCAGGTGAGTGCACCAACAGCTGCATGTGTGTCTGTACTCCCTGTCTACCTGGGAGGTGTTTTCTCCACAGGGAAGCACAGCTTCATTCCACAGCGTGTCTGGAATATCATTCATAGCATCCAGCTGACCAGAATCAGATGGGAACAAGCCCACGGTGAGCACAGGTGGATATGGGGCTGTCCTGTCTCTGCCCTGTAGGAGCTGCTAATTAGAGATTAGGGAGTTACTTGCTTTGTTCACTGCAACAAAATAATTTTAATTATTGATCTATTTTAATAGTTAATTAAATCCTTTATTTGTTAATTAAGTCAAACCTTTGTTTGTGGTTGGAGATTTCAGAGGAGTCTTGACAGGTGCACAAGCCTCTGGTTGTTTGGTTGGGTTTGTTCTTAGCTCCAGGCATAGCCCCTGTTAGGGCTCACAACCCCCATGAAGGGTCACTATTGTTTGCTCTGGTTGAGGGGTCACAGCCCCTGTGAGGGGTCATTTGTCCTGGCTCTTGTTTGATCCAGTTTGGTGATGGTGGATGAGGATGGCTGTTCAGCTCCTGCTGCAGGCAGGGTCACCTGAACCACAGAGTGACCCAACCCAACATCACACACACTGTCAAACAGAAAATTCTATCCTGACTTACAGGAAACTTAAAAAGAGAGAAAAATGCCATGGAAAAAACTGAAAGGTGAACTCCAGGGAAAAAACTAGAGATTTCTGACAAATCTATTCCTTCCACTTTGCATCTTAAAGGTCTGTTAGATTGCATTCCATGTGTTCCAAGGCAGTAGGAGCTGGTTTTCCATCTCAGTGGCGTCTCTCAGAAGTGCCCTTGGTGGGTTTGCCAGCGGCACCAGCTCCTGAGGGGCATCAGTCCTCAGTCTCCCATGGAGGGAGGTGACAGGGCTCCCACAGTCGGTGGCAGGTGGTGAGTGTTACTTCCTGGCTGTTTCCTTGGAAAGTTATTCCTCCTAACACAGAGCTGAGCAGGCCCAGGGGGCAGCACTGCAGTGCCATCGAGGGTGAGGAGCCAGTGGCCACAGCGTGCAGCTCTTCCAGAAGGAACCATGCTTCCAACAAAAGCCAAGCAGGAACTGAGGCAGGATGGGAACACAAATTATCTGTGATACTCCTGGGAAGGAAAGAACAGGCAACTCCTTCCATTCCCACAGCAAAATGCTCGCTCCTGTATCCCAAAGTAATACTTGAGTGTTGGGAATGGTTTCTGCTCACAGTTAAATGCTGATTGCCTGTTGTCTAGAACTTGGAGACAGTTAATTGAGAAGACAGTCTTAATTGAGCCCACAGTAACACAACTCATTTACAGGGTTTCTTGCATCCTGCACTTGGATGCAGCAAAGACAGCTCTGAAAGAGCACCTCTGGAAAGCCCACAGTGCCCTGGTACCTGGGGCAGCTGTTCCCCAACCCAGCATGCGACAGCTCAGAAATGCACAATGGGAATTTGGGAATTTCTCATGTGGGAATTGAGTCTGTTTGCTGATGAGAAATTGAGCGCTTGCTATTTTTAGTCAAAGGAACACTCTAGACATCCCCTTTCTGTTCTGCTTCCAAGCAAATTCCCTCCTGGAAAGCAACAATCCTATACAAAATCGTTATTTGGAAGACTGTAATTTTCTGCAATATTCTTTTTCTCCCCTCCGAGCCTCAGTGACGAGCATCACCTGTCCCACTGGTTGCTGTGGCTGTCGCTGCATGCAGGTTCACCTAAAGGTATGAAGGATTTTTTCTTGAGGCTGGAAATATTTCCTGGCAGGAATCATGTGGCTTCACAGAAAATTCTGGAGCACTAGCAATAACATTATGGTGCCTTTGTAAGACCCTTGTTAAACATGAGTGAAATAAGGTTTTGGGTTTAAAATTATCAAGGATAAGGGAAAAGGAGATTGCATAGGTAGATTCACCCTCATCTGGCATATGGACATCTGGAAATGAGCTTGGTACCCTTGTCTGGCACGTGGACATCTGGGGAATTAGCTTAACAGCGTTTATTCCCCCAGACTTGTGTCCATGTCACCTCACAGCCCTGTTAATACCACCCCAGAAGCCAGAAGATTAGAAATTACTACTATTTTCCCTGCTTACATCAAGCAGCAAGTGTTAAAGAAGTGGCTATACTTGGCAGTTTCCACTGGGAAGAGGATTCAAGCTGCATCCACTGGCCCTCACCTGTAACACTTTACTACAAGGATCTGGGGAGCCCCTTCCTTCAGCTGCCAGCTCTCCTCATCCTCCCCTCATCCCCAACAAAGACAGCAGACCAGAGGCAGAAATAGATCTTTAATGAACTATACAAAAAATGACCCAGTGGTTCCTCCTGCGCAGAGGGCTCAGCAGAAGAGGCGCAAGACTTTGCGGAAGAAGTTCCTGAACTCGGCGTTGAACACGGTGTAAATGATGGGGTTGAGAGCACTGTTGACGTAGCCCAGCCAAGTGACAGTGCTGGTGACTTGAGGGGGGATGGAGCAGGACTTGCAGAGAGCCCTGGTAATGTGCACCACAAAAAAAGGTGTCCAGCAGAAGAGGAAAGCACCTGCCAGGAGGACAATAAAGAGAGAAGGTGATGTGAATGTTCAAAAGGGTTTAATTTAACAAAGCCTGAGCCAAAAAAGACAGACACAGCTCAGGCACTCAGGGAAAAGGCAGCAGTTGTGCTGCCATGTGGAGCTGGGCTTATGCCCAGACAAAAAATTGGGATGTTTTTCCTGTCCTAAACATTGATGCAAAGTCTTAAGTTAGTCTTGCTTTGGCTTTGAATGTAAGATACTGGGAGTCACAGGTTTGCCTTGGAGGGAGGTTGGGTTATAAACACTGCATGTGTTCTTTCGCAAGGGTGGTGGGTTTTGGCACTGCTCTGGATTCGCCCAGGTCCTGCCAGTCTGAGTGCTGTGGTGTGACAAGGTGACACATTTCCCACCCTCCCCAGCCATCCCTGACAGCCACTCACCGACAACGACCGGCAGCACCCGCATGGCCTTGCGCTCCCGGCCGTTGATCTTGGCCCGCTTGCGCCCGTGCCCCGGGTGCGGGTACCTGAGGTGTGGGTAGGACACAGTCTGGATCCCACTGTTCATCCCACACTCCCCAGGGAGGCCAGCACGGGCATAGGGGCTGCACTCCAGCAGCCCCAGCCGGGTCTGCTCTCTCTCCATCAGGGTTGGGGGGTGATACAGCTTCCTGTTGGCTCCATAGATGCAGCCTCTCAGCTTGGCCTTCCGGGCTTCTTCCCAGCGCTTGAGTCCTTGGAACATGCCACAGTACAGAACCAGCATGACAGGGCATGGGATGAAGAAGGAGCAGATGGAGGAATACACGATGTAGTTGTCATCCTCCAGTTGGCACAAGCTGGGGTCCCGGTCTGGGACATTGTTGAGGCCAAATATGACTGGGGATGCCACAGCAAAGGCGAATATCCAGGTGGTGGATATAAGGATCAGCTGCCGCAGGTCGATCTGCCGCCGGTTGTAGTTGAGCGGGATTTGAACAGCGATGAACCTGCCAACACAGCCCTGGGTGAGTCAGTCCTGGTCTGGTGTGGTGGTGGAACCATGGTAATGTAACCAAGGGGCCCCAAGCTTCTTGTCACTGTCCTTCCCCCTGTTAATTTACTTTACTAACAGCTGAGGCCTGGGCCACAACCAGAACAGCCAAGGGACAGCTCTGGATCATCACACAATGAGCTTTCAGCTTGGCCACCACCGAAGGGACACAAACCTGATGGTGGAGGACATTAGGGCAGAACAGCCTCCTTCAGGGAGGGCAGAATCCTCCCTGCTTGGGACACTGGCAAGGGCCTATGGAACCAGTGTGCTGCCCAGGCACAGCCAGAGCAGGGAGCCACTCACCGATCCACGCTGATAGCACACAGGTTGAAGATGGAGGCTGTGCACAGCATCACGTCCATGGTCATCAGGGCATCACACAGCACCATGCTGAGGGACCACACTCCTCCCTGGAACTGAAAAGATCCCTGGGGTCAGCAGATGCTGTGTCCTTTAAAATGACAGGAACACGGCCATGCCTGGGTGCCTCAGCCACTCATATTTCTTCCAAACAAGCAGCCCAAAGCTGAGTGCTCCTCCCAGGGCATGATGCTCCCAATGCAGCAGCAGCACATGGGAATCAGCCCCACACAGAGCCCACAGCCTGCTCAGGGCTTGTGGTTCTGGCTTGTCTGGAGAACTGAGCCCTCAGACCATCAGTACAGCCAAGTGAGTCATGCTGGGCAGAGAAAGGGACACAGGACATTGCACTGCCTTGGGTGAGATCAGGTACCCCCAAACTCCTCAGACCCCCCAATTCAGGACCCGAAGATCTCCCCAACAAAGCAATATTGGCTGCACAGCATCCTGAGCTCAGTCCCCAAGCAAGCAGGAGACAGAGCACAAAGCTCTTCCACTTCTGTGTGCAGGCCCCAAGGCCCTGTGTGCAGACTATGTGAACGGTTTCTCTGTGTTACACAACTGTTCCATCCTGGCAGGCCAAGCACAAGTCCAGCCTCTGGAGACCAGGTCCAGGGAGTAACAACCTCTGATTCTCTCCCCACGGTCACAGGCACCAGGGCAGAGCAGCAGGGACCGGTGTCAGTGCTCTGAACCACCTGGAAGTGTTGATTCTGCCGTCCTTGGTGATTTTCAGCTTGGTCATGTCTCAGCCAGCAGCACAAGCTCTGCACAGCCCATAGCACAGGACAGGCAGCAGGACAGACAGAAGGACAGCAATGGCTGATGCTCTTACAGCCAGAAACTACTTGCAGCACTTTGTTCCAATCGAGTGCTTGTCTCACCCAGGTACAAACCCAGCTTTTCTTTTAACATTAAAGCACTTTTTAGGCTGATACAGAAATAGGTCACCTCGATCTCATTCCTGTGCCATTATTCCCATGAGCTACTTGAGCACAGGCAGAGACCTGTCAGTTTGCTTGCACCTGCACAGGTAAACCAGGAAGCTCAACAGGCTGTAACCACAAGGGCAGCAGGGAATTTTTCCTCAGAGTTTGAGACTGTGAGGAAAATACCTTTGGGTCCCTCTGCAGAGACAGGTTAAAAACCCAAAAAAATGTACAAATAAGTATGACTTTAGCTCGAAAAAAAAGTGTTCAGTAGCAATGGCCCCTTGTCAAACACTTTATTTTGATATTGCAAAATACCAAACACTACCTGTACTCTCTATAAGCTTTTATTAAAATATATATGATAGCTATTACTATAGTATATATATTGCTGCAAGTAATATATTTAATTTTCTGTGTATGTTTATTTACAGATAATGTGCCTCATCTAATATATATAATTTATTATATATTTTTATTTACAGAAAATGGGCAGCCTAAAAATTCTTTTTTATATATATATATAAATCCCAGGGATCTTTTTCTCTATAGCAATAGCCAGCCAGTGCTCATAGAGTCTAATGTTTCTGCCCTTTAATGTTGCAGGTTTCAGGAAGCAGGTATGGATTTGTTCCTGTACTGGTGCTAAACAACAGGTTCTGCTTTCATTCATGCCAGCACAGAGTAGAGCCACGTGGGGAACACGCTCCACAGAACGCCTGGAAGGTGCCGAACCCCAGGCCCTGCCAGCAACAGGGCAGGCAGCTCTGCAGGGATTAATATCAGCCATCAGTAATGATGTCAAGCACAGGATTATGATCAGAGGAGCTGTAAAGCCAAAGGAGCCTCTGAAGTAACTGTTTTGCTATTTTTGTACAGCATCTCCTTGAGATACCTCCAGGGGAGCTCTGGAGTCTGACCTGAGTGCTTCAGTCAGCCTATTCTCTAGCACAATGCAGACACTCCAAACTGAATTTGGGACCTGAATCATCAAAAGCCAAATTTCTGCCAAGCTTGCTGGGATTTTGACAGGTTCAGTTCAGCTTATGAGAGTGAAAATTTGATTTTGGGCTACAGTTTTCCAAACCTATTTGTGATTTGGGGGAACTAATTGATTCTGAAAAGGACAAAGGCTCTTGGTCTGCAGCACCATTGGAGCATGTGAGATTAAAGTTGGGCACTTGGAAAATGCTATAAACCCTTCCCTTTCCCCACCAACCCCCAAGACTCTGGTTTTGGAGGAGGTGCTAGGAGACAACTTCACCATTCTGTGGTGTTTGTCACCTGCCCACCTTGGCAAAACGTGCCAAGGACCTCTCTGATGAGAGAGTAACTTTGGATAAGAGGCTTTGCTGGGCCATGTGATTAAGGAGTACCTAATTCCAGGAGGCTGCAGCAGATTAGCCCATCAAGGTCCACAGTGTAAAGATTTAAGGATCACAAACAGCTCAAGCTTCCTTTAAGAAGTGCTCCAGAACAACTACACCTCCAGCAGCTCTTTGGGTTCTCCACTTTTCCAGAATACAATGCAGAAGTTTTTATAGGATGGTGGATGGCAGGAGACAGACTTGGTTTCTCAAACACCCTTGCAGCTGCCTTCCTAGTCAGCCCATTCTGGTATCCTTATTCCTGAGCACGGCTGATTTGTAAGGAAAACTCTGCCTTCTAAACCAGCCTGATGCCAGAAGAGCTCCTGAGGGCAGGAGTCAGGACAAAGCCAAAGGTTTTAGTTCTATTTCCTCTGACACCAGCCCTTGTCTCAGTCCTGCCACATGCAGGGAACAGCAGGAGCCTGAAAGGGAATTAGGAGATGCCCATCTGGACTTTGAACAAGTATCTGCCTCAGTGCAGCCATGGCTCAAAGACATGGCATGGAGTGAGGAGGCTGTGACATGACTTGGAAGAGGAACAGTCCTTGCCAGTGGGCAAAATCCAGCATCAGAGCCAAAGAATTGTCTCCATGTCCACCAGAAGCTGACTTGGGGCTTTTTGTCATGAGTTGTGACAACTGTCACAGTCCCCAGAATACACAACGCAGCCTGCAAGGGGAGAGGAAGAAGAGGGAGTGGGACATAAGACAGAGGTGCCTCATGTCTGCTCTGATGTTGTTGCTTAAACCATTGAGGTCAAGGTTTTTCAGAGATTGTGAAGAAGCCTCATCATCCATCTGAGACATTATGAGGGTCAAGAATTCCAAGGCACCTCTCCCCAGTTACTGGTATGTGAAAAAAAAACGCTAAGCACTGGTTTGTAACTGCTGGCCTGTCTCACCTCCCTGGTACTTTGTGTGGCTCAGACATCAGCCAGGCCCAGAATAACATCTATTTCCACTAAAACAGTAACATTCTAGGAAAGACTAATCCCAAATCCTGCTGCAAACAAGCTGACACGCATTCATAGAGAGCCAGGGGAAATTTGGAGAGGGTAGAAGTCTGGCCTCTTATTAGAGGAGCTGTATCACAGGCACACAGAAAAAACTCCAAGAAAACAGATGTTTTGATACCAAACCAGTGACACCCTGAAAGTTTTGGGCAGAACCCATCACCCTCACCAAGATAAGAAGATAGCTCATGAGGTTTTTACTGGCTGCTCCATCATCATGCCTGCTGGAAACACTCATCTTCCCTGACCCGGGGAAGGAGCCAGGTGAACATGCAAATCTGCTCAAACTGTTTCCTCTTTTCCGTAATCACTTACACAGGTCTTAGTGGCAAAGATGTTTACATAACCAACACCCTCAGCTCCTGCCAGCAGCTTCCTGGCTCAGGCCTGTCCCACAGCTCTGCTGCTTGGCAGGGATTAGCAGAGAGCTGATCACAGGAGCAGCAGGTACAGGTACAGGTGTGCTCCACAGCACAGTCCACGTGTGGAGCTTGTCCTGGTGCCTGCCATAATTGCTGGGATGCCTCCACTTGATGAGGACTGTAGAAACTCCTGCAAGTATCCCAGAGTCTTTGGGACTCCTGCCATTGTCACAGTCTCTGGGAAGAGGAAGCTTGCCTCACAAGGCAAGCCTGTGAAACCATGCAGCTCCCTCCCAGAGCCAAGTGATATTCTGCAGTAACTCCACAGCACCATATCTCTGCTTCCTCAGGTAACCCCTGTTTCAGTGCTGCCCATGCTGCAGGGACTCTCTGGGATCTTCTCCTGGCCTCTCTTCACATGAAAGCAGAATTCTGTTCCTCAGGAATAACAGTTAATGCCTGGGAGTGCTCCAGGCCATCTCCTTCCTCCTTGCTTCCCATCATCCCTGCCTTTCTGGCACTGGATTGATTGCTGGAAAGCACTTGACACACTCATCAGAAAGCCAAGGCTGGCAGAAGAGCAGTGCAACTTCCCCATGGAAGTTACCATTACCTCTTCCCATCACACTGCTAAGACCTGAGATTCCCAAGCAGGCAGGAAGGTAAGTGCCTTCTGCCCACCAGGGCAGGCAGCTGTGTGATAATTACAACTGGAAGACATTGGAACGTGTCTTTGTTCCATATTTGGATGAGTCCAGTGGAAGGAGAGTGTGTGTCTATAATTGCTGCCAGTGTCTGAAATGAGCTTTCTTAAAAACCAGAAATAAAAGCCAAGGTCAAGGACTCTCCCACTGTGCTCCAGCTTTGGTGAACAGCAGCAAAAGATCATCCACATCCCACAGGAAGGAATCCCATCCCCACTGGGGCTTGGAGGAGATCTGTTGTTTGTGAGGATGTCAGATGTCACCTCAAAAGTTAAGTCCCTCCTGCTGTCTTCTAAAGCTCTGACTTGGAGGAATGTTTCCAAAACTGGAACACAAGATGCCACCTCACAGGAAAACAGCACAAGGTGAGCAAATTTCTGCTGAATGAAAAAATGCAGTATTTATTGTTCTGTTCCTGCTAAAAAAGCAAAAACCCACTGCCTCAGCTGGTTTTCGAGTTTCCCAATAAGCCCTCAGAGTCCACCTTTACTGTGTCAGGAGGTGCACTAAAGTTTTAAACAACAAAACAAAAACCCCACACCAAGAATGAAGATTGAGGTGAACATTCAGGACTGTCCAGGCAATATATTCAGTGCCTACTATGTTTGGTACAAAGTGCAAGCTGAAACCAAGCTAGTTTTAAAGAGCAAACACTACACCCTGCATCTTGCATCCCAACATCTAATTCTGAGTTTTGCCTCCAAGGGAAAAAAAAACAAAAACAAAGGAAAGGAAAGAAACCACAAAATTCTATCCTCTGGCATGGATTCAGTGGTTACTCCCCCTTTTCCTCATTTCAGAACAAAATGAGCTGGAAATCCTGCACCAGTGTACAGGATACAATTAAAATGAAAATGGGCATCTGCAGGCTCTGACCCCACAGAGAAGCTTCCAGGCCCCGAATGGGAACTGCTGCAACACAGGAACTGGAGTTGCTCTGCACATCAAAGCCCCACTGCCTGCTCCAGGGGGCTCTGACTGCTGCATTATGTTCTCTCTCTCTCTGTACCTGTTCAGCACTTCCCACACCTGCTCATGCATTCCCTCCGAGCACCAGGGATGCAGATCCTGGTGCCTCTGCTGTTTTGTGCCTCTGAATGCCTGCCTGGCTGCAGGAGCTGCAGAGGATGGGAGGGAAAGACTTCTGCCAAACAGCACCTTCATTCCCCATGTTGAATATCCTGGGAGCAGAGACATGGAAGAATTCCCTCACAGAACTGCTGTTTATGAACAGCCATAGAAGTGAACGTACCAAGTGTCACCACAAGCTGGACAGCACCAGTTTTTAAAGCTCATACAGGTATAAACGCCCGTTACCTGAGAATCCAGAACTTGTGGAATGTCTGTGGTATTTCACAACACTCCTGCTGCATTGGAAGCATTTTCAGAGGTACCCCAGAATACGTTAACCTGTATTTTATATATTCCAGAAAAACTCCCACCTGCAGGCAAAGGAAACCATTCTGGTGTTGGTGGCTGCCCATAGAGAGACCTGGGGACTGAAGGCATCAAGAGACAACAGAAAGAGGAAGGAAGAAAAGGGATCCCAATTAGCAAAAAGTAGCTGAGAAGAACGACGAAGAATGTGCCTTTCTAACCACAGCAAAATGGAGGTAATGAGGGAAAAGCAAATCCACCAAAACCAAGAGCACAGTGGAAAAAGAGAGGACCTAATGCTCCAATTCTTCCTTGGTTCTTCTCATGGGTCCCCAGATGAATCTGCTGCTCCACAATACCTGTCTCCTGAGAGGTCACAGTGTCCTGTAAAATCCTAGGACGAGGTAGAGACCATTGTAAGCTCTAATCTGCAGCCTGCCTTGCTTAGGGGAGTACAGGCCTGCACAGTCAGGGTCTGCTGAGCCACGGGGTGCTCTGCATGGCTTGTGAAAGAGGACAAGAGGGGAGATGCTATTCCACAGCTGGGAAGAAGAGCCACACTACCAGCTACCACCAGGATGGGTAGAAAAACTAGCTATTTAGCCCAGTGGATGCTTTCATCCTCTTGAGCAGGGAAGAGCCACCAGCTGGTACTAACAGGTTCTAAAACATCCCCCTGCAAGTACAAGGGTTTATTCAACCCTGGCAGTAAATGTTACAGAGAGAACCACTCAGCCTCAGGAGTGCCTGTTGTTCTTTCCCTCAGCTGTCACAGTCTTGAGGGTGAACACATTTTGGGAGTGAACAGCAACTCTGCCCCATGTCCCTGAGCTGGCTCTTCACGACCACCATCACATGCTGGGTCAGGCCTGTGCCAAGCAACAACCTACCAACCAAAGCCACCTTGGTGCAGGGTGACCAAATCCCATCCAGCTCCCAGAAAAGACAGCTGCTCCTTCTCAGCCTACCTGGAAAGTTGTTTCCTGGCTAAAGATGCTAAAGATCTCCCTTTCTCACCAAGGCTCACTTTATGCCAAACAGAGCACAGCACCCGTCTCTTCCTATCCATTTGCTGACGGCGACCTGGACAGCGTGCAAGCCGAGGGACAGCACCCCGGTGCGCCTCCGCTCGGGGCATCTCCACCCGGCGCGGTTCGCACGGGGATCCCAGGAACTCGCACGGAGCCGGCTCCGCTCCCCGCCGCCCGCGGTCCCGCAGCGCTGTGCGATGCCGTGACGCTCGCAGGTAGGAGCCGAGGGGTCTGACCGCCACATCCCGGGGGGTAGGGCTGTCCCGGGTGGGGGAGANCCTCCGCCGCCGCCCCGCCCGGCCCTGCTCCCGGCCCCGCGGGGACAACTGGGTCACCAAGCGGCTTAAGGGGTGGCGGTGGGGGAGGGCAGGCTCCCGGTGTCCCGACTCCCGGTGTCCCGGTGTCCCGAGGGCTGCAGAGGTCTTGCTGTGTTCTTACATGGGATTGTTCTCTTAAGCAATGTTAGAGGAAAGAATTGGAATTAGTACAGGTCGGGTGAATAACTGGGAAATTTTATTCCGATGTGTGTGTAGAATCTGGTCATATTTAGGAGTTTGTAATTAAACTGAGTGAAGATCCAGACAGTCCATAATGAAATTTGGAGATACTGCCAAGACAGGATGCTGAGGGTGTCCTGGAGCACAGAGTAGGGATTTAAAGTGCTCTTGATAAGTTGGCAAACGCAGGATGCACTGCAAAACTAATTTTGCACCTTACCCATGCTTGGGCAGGAATAAACAACTGCAGAAATGTAGGATACAGGAAGAAACCAGATAGGCACAAGTGTGGAAGCAAAGATGGGGTGGCAGGTCATGAGCTGAACATGGGGGCTGGGGTGTCTTACTGCAGAAAATGAGAGAAAAATGCTGTTTGAGGGATACCTATGCACCTGCAGAATCAGGAGGCACGGGGAGGTGTGACCTCCCATTTCAAGCTCAGATGACTTGGGAGATGTGGGAGCTGATACAGACTCAGTGGGCATCTCTGCAGCTGTGCCACCAAACCTCAGCCCAGATGTTAATGCCAGGTAAGCATTCGGGTCAGCCTGGTGTTTGTGGAAGGCAGTGGGAACAGAAGGCATAGCAGTAAAGGGACATTTATATTGCATGGAAGGGAAAAATACATTATTGGAAGATTTTTGTGAGACAAATTGCTTCTACAGTCTGTTTATAGGCTGCAGCTATTAGAGTTTCATCCAAACTATTGAGACTTGTGGAAGAAATCCTCTCTCCAAACCCCGCTCTTGCTGCCCCAAGTTCCTTTACTTTTTTTTGGAAAGGGTCACAGTTACCCCCCAGCATGTGCAGCATGGAAAGGCCACAGCCCTGGTGTCAGCCTCAGGACACAGCTCCAAGCACTGTCCTTCTCTTGGACTGGACTAACAGCAGCTGATCCACACAGTCTGTTTTACCCAGCTGCTGTGGCTTTGCAATTTCATACATGAGTAGGAGAAAATTCCCTTGGTTTAAGCACTTGGACAACAGTTTGGTTGGCTAAATTCTGCCTCCAGACGTGGGGCTTCCAGGTCTTTTCTAAAGCCAGCAAGAATGCCATGTCTTTAGTAACTATAGAGTTGTACCACCCTTCTCTCCCATCCCAGTGAAGGCTGCCCATCCTCATCTTGATCCCAACACCCATGGATTTGTTTCTCCAGTCATCTCCCTCTTCTAGTGTACAAAGACAGGAGAGACAATTCCACCTGGCCTGAGTGAGACCACATCTTGCTCTAGATTTGTCTGTCACCAGCACTGGAGTAAGTATTTACATACCTGTATCTCCACATTCCTTTNCCCTGGCAGTAAATGTTACAGAGAGAACCACTCAGCCTCAGGAGTGCCTGTTGTTCTTTCCCTCAGCTGTCACAGTCTTGAGGGTGAACACATTTTGGGAGTGAACAGCAACTCTGCCCCATGTCCCTGAGCTGGCTCTTCACGACCACCATCACATGCTGGGTCAGGCCTGTGCCAAGCAACAACCTACCAACCAAAGCCACCTTGGTGCAGGGTGACCAAATCCCATCCAGCTCCCAGAAAAGACAGCTGCTCCTTCTCAGCCTACCTGGAAAGTTGTTTCCTGGCTAAAGATGCTAAAGATCTCCCTTTCTCACCAAGGCTCACTTTATGCCAAACAGAGCACAGCACCCGTCTCTTCCTATCCATTTGCTGACGGCGACCTGGACAGCGTGCAAGCCGAGGGACAGCACCCCGGTGCGCCTCCGCTCGGGGCATCTCCACCCGGCGCGGTTCGCACGGGGATCCCAGGAACTCGCACGGAGCCGGCTCCGCTCCCCGCCGCCCGCGGTCCCGCAGCGCTGTGCGATGCCGTGACGCTCGCAGGTAGGAGCCGAGGGGTCTGACCGCCACATCCCGGGGGGTAGGGCTGTCCCGGGTGGGGGAGCACTCCCGGGGTGGCGGTGGGGAGCAAGCCCAGAGAGCGGCTTGGACCCTCGGTACTTGTTCTCTTCTTCCCCCCGCTGCCTCGTAACCTGCAGGCTCGGCGGGCACACATGCCCCAGCCCGCCGTCCCCCGGTGTCCCCGGGCTGTCTCACCTCGGAGTAGACGTAGAGGGGCAGGACGAGGAGGGCGAGCAGCAGGTCGGCCACGGCGAGGCTGACGATGAAGTAGTTGGTGGTGGTCTTGAGCGCCCGCTCCGTGCAGACGCTCAGACAGACGAGCCCGTTGCCGCCGACGATGAGGAGGATGAGGAGGATGCCGAGCACCAGGGCGGCGATGCTGTGGCCGGGTACGGCGGGCGGGGGTCCGGCGGTGCCGTTGCCCATGGCCCCGCGGCGCTGCCCCCGCAGCCCCGCGCACGGAGCCGGGCCGG
>VYZP01009723.1:89037-118124 GCA_013400635.1 Hypocryptadius cinnamomeus
TGCTTCTACAGTCTGTTTATAGGCTGCAGCTATTAGAGTTTCATCCAAACTATTGAGACTTGTGGAAGAAATCCTCTCTCCAAACCCCGCTCTTGCTGCCCCAAGTTCCTTTACTTTTTTTTGGAAAGGGTCACGGTTACCCCCCAGCATGTGCAGCATGGAAAGGCCACAGCCCTGGTGTCAGCCTCAGGACACAGCTCCAAGCACTGTCCTTCTCTTGGACTGGACTAACAGCAGCTGATCCACACAGTCTGTTTTACCCAGCTGCTGTGGCTTTGCAATTTCATACATGAGTAGGAGAAAATTCCCTTGGTTTAAGCACTTGGACAACAGTTTGGTTGGCTAAATTCTGCCTCCAGACGTGGGGCTTCCAGGTCTTTTCTAAAGCCAGCAAGAATGCCATGTCTTTAGTAACTATAGAGTTGTACCACCCTTCTCTCCCATCCCAGTGAAGGCTGCCCATCCTCATCTTGATCCCAACACCCATGGATTTGTTTCTCCAGTCATCTCCCTCTTCTAGTGTACAAAGACAGGAGAGACAATTCCACCTGGCCTGAGTGAGACCACATCTTGCTCTAGATTTGTCTGTCACCAGCACTGGAGTATTTACATACCTGTATCTCTACATTCCTTTTGGGAATGGTTTGTGTTGGACTCAGGAGGACACAAGCATGGTTGCACATCTGCCAGGTTTGGAGCTTGGTGATACCTCATCTGCTGGCAAGTTCAGACAAGGAAGATGGTTTCCATCAGCTGGTCACAGCTTTCCTATCTGGGTTTGATCCCTAAAGCCTGACTCCTGACACAGCCCTCACTCAGTGAGGGGCTGGGACAGCAGAACCACTTTCACTAGAGCCCTTTTTATTCTTAGAAATCAACTCAAAGTAGTAAAAGGAGGCCCTGAAGTTCATTAATGAAACTGTGTGGACAGAATACTCTGAATTTATTTATGTTTAAACCACCTGAGCAGCCAAGAGAGCAGGATGGAAATGTGACTGCTGTCCTCCTGCCTTCCCACAGGGATTAGTGCCATTCCTCTAATCCCCTTTAACAGTTAATTTACATTCATTATCTCAATTTTCCCTGTGGGTTAGTGCTGAATGACTCTTAATTCTCAGTGTGGAAGCTCATATTCCAGACTAACTGGGCCTTAATCCTAAACTAGTTTAATCCTGGAGTGGATTAAACTAATGTGAAGTAATGCTTTTGACTTCCAGAAGTGAGTAGCCATGCAAACCACTAATTAGGACAGTGCTTTCATGGCAAACAGGCTACAGGCATTAAACACAATTCCTTTCTTGGATAAGAGGAGCTGTTCTCCTAGCAGAGGAGAAGGAAAGTCTGTCTTACATCAGCATATCCAAAGAAGTAATGTCGTGTCACTGCACAAAAAACAGATGACAAAGGACAGAGTAATGGGTCACCCTCATGGAAAGCAGGAGGAGTTATGCTGGAATGAGGGACTGGGAATGCTTAGAGCACCTTTGGAGAGGGTCTGATGTGGTTGGTGTTCTGGAACAACCCTTTTTTTTTGGATGCACAGCCTGCAGTGTCCTCATTCCCCACCCTGCTGTGACAGAGGCTGTGGAAGAACCACAGCTGCTCCTTGTGTCGGGAAAGGGGCAGCACCAGAAAAACACCCAAACCAACAAACCAGTGGGAGATCTGCCTTTTTGGAGTGTTCTGGAGTGTTTGGAAAAGAAACTCAGGGAGATAAGCAGTGTGGTTTATGGCTGTGGTGGAGCTGGTCCCTGACCAAAGGAAGCTGGTCCTCTGCCAAGGAGCCAGGAGGAGTCCTGCAGAGACTCCCCCAGGATAAATTAATGGAGGATTTGATTCCCAGCCAGTTCAAAGGATCAGGAAGTTTGTGAAGTGAGACATCTGTCAGAGTCTCCACAAGGAGATGGAACTTTTATCACCATGATTTTTCACATCTGAGGCACTACAAATTTAAATAGAAAAGAGGAACAATGTGGCTGCCGAAGTTTCAGGACAGATGTGCCAAAGTCAGCTGATGAATAGTGCCCTGATAGCATCAGCTCTCCCGGCTGCCTTCAGGCTCAGGACAAAGGAGCTTTCAAGGCCAATCGTGTTCCTTTTATTTGCCATATTCAGCCTGGCAATTCTCTGTGAGACACTCATCGGCAACAAAGCCATCCTGCTTTCCAATTTCCTGTAATGCATTTCTCAAAAGAGAGGCAGAGGCAGCATCCCCCCTCTCAGGTGAGCTTTTGCAACAGAGGGAAGAGGATGGCACAGCTCTCTGGGCTTTCCAGACTCCCCCAGTCCCCCAAGAAGCTGCAGGGATTTATTTACATGCTGAATGGATCTCTTGACATTTACCATTCTGGTAAGTTATGATAAATCCATGTAAGATGTAAAAACTAATGCTAGTGGTTAGCTGTGGGGGTGAAACTATGGAGAAAATTACTGCATTTTCCATCTCTGTTTGCTTGCAGTCAAAACTAGATGTTTTTGTGGATGCCTGGTTTCAGCTTAACCACATAATTGATCTCACACAAGGCTGACCCGATGAGATACAAGGGCTTGTGGCACAGGACAGATCAAAATAATATAACTCAAGAGCTCCTACTGGGTTTAAAACATCTCTGAGCTTATTAGAGCCACTTGTTGGGAAAAACCTCCTGGGCAGGGGGAGAAGTAGAAGACAACACAAGCAGGAAAGGCAGGGGAAGGTGTGACTGGGAGCAGCAAGCGCCTGTAAGTGCACCTCCCTCCAGCTCATCTTGACAAAGCCTGTTCCTGTTTAATGGAAAGGGTGTCCCTTCAGGTCCCTGACAAAGTCAGGGAGGGATGAGCCGAAATGCAGCCCAAGCTGCTGTGTCAGGAGCTGCTGTGCTCGGTGCTGGGACAGCACACCCGGGACAGCTGGCCCTGCCAGCCAGGACCCAGTGCACATGGTTCTTCTAATTCAAACTAATTCCCCGAAATGCTTTCTCCTCTTCCCAGACACACAGACAGCTGGAGGCTGAGATTACAGCGCTGATGCCAATTAGAGCCGTGATAAGGCCAGACACAAGGGAAGTGTGAGCGTGCCCAGTGCTCCTGCACTGCAGGTACAGGGAGCTTCCAGCTGGGCAGGAAGCAGCGCTGGGCCAGCAGGGCGAGGGTGGCCAGAGTCGCCTGGGGAAGAAGCCACCCAGTCCTGTGTGGTCGTGTCCCTGTGTTAAAGGATCAAGGTGTGATTTTCTCTGCACAACCCAGGCAATGTGTGGATGAAATTATTTCTGCTGCACATCCTGGCCAGAATAAAGTAATGCCTTGATTCTCTAACACTAAAAATGTTGCTGGGGAGTTTTTTGGTTTTCCTGCAGTTTTGGTGGTGCCTGCACCGGGATGTGTTGTTCCACCCTGGGAACATAACCATGGGGCAGGCATTTTTTTTTTCCCACTTGGGTGGGAAAACCAGGGGAGCTTTGCAAGGAGTTCCATAGGGTGTAAAATTCCAGCAGGTGATTGATGGGGGTGACATCTTGTCTTTAAAAACTACTTTGGGCTTCCTTGGTGACAGGGAGACAGCCATGATGCACTCATGCATTGGGAAAACAGAGTTCTCTTCTTCCTGTAAAAAGACTGTGCCCAGAGCTTGGCTTTTCCTTTTCCAGATCACAGTGTCAGCCACAGTAAAACCAACCCTTCTTTGCCCCTACAGTACCCATTCCCAAAGCAGGCAGGAAGAATTTCTTCTCAGGGAGAATTTCCTCATGGAAAAGGTGGTCAGGCAATGGAAGGGGCTGCCCAGGGAGGTGGTGGAGACCCCCTCCCTGGAGGTGTTCAAGGAACAACTGGATGTGGCACTCAGAGCTCTGGGCTGGGTGACAAGGCAGGGGTTGGGCACAGGTTGGACTTGATGGTCTTGGAGGTCCTTTCCAACCTCAATGATTCCAGGATTCTATGATTTGCTTGGAGGAGGGAAGTGCCTCATGGCAACCCTTCCAGATTCAAGGCTTGTCACAGGTCAGGAGGGGCCTGGCTCATCCAGCATCCCTAGGGAAGCATCCCAGGGGACCCTCTCGCTTAGCACCTGCTTCAGAGGGACGTTCTCACTTGCAAAGCACCTCTTATCCTGTACTCAGGAGAGCCAAGGGACCCTGCCAGCACCCACGGTACCACTCCTGCACCAACAGGATACTTTTCCCCTTGTTCTTCCCAATTCTTAGAAAAATGTTTCAAGCATTTGGGGATGTTTTTTTCAGTATGAGTCAAACACCTAATATTTAATTTTTTTCCTTCAAAAGAGCTGGGGTTTACTGCAGAGGGTTTACTACCCTTTCACCACCCAAGGGTTTGGCAAGAAGCAGATGCAAATTTGACCAAAATTACTGAGATCTGCTCCAGCACAACCCAGAGCTTCTGATAAATGTTTTGCTGTCCTTGCCCCTGGATAATGCTGCCAGCCATGGATGTCACCAGCATGTCCAGCACCTTCCTTCCTGACTTCAGACCAAGCAGGCACAACTCCAGGTATGTGGCATTTTGTGCTTTTGTCCCTCACATCTGGTTTTTGTTTTAAACTGGTGCAAATCCAGAAAGGTTCCACATGTTTCAGTCAAATAAAGCAGGGGAGAGACACAGGCAATCCAAGCCACCTCAGGAGCAAGTAGGTAGAAAGAGAGACACATGTCCTGGATCTACACACCTTCTTAGCTTAATTTGCCCCTTTGAGATTGGGGTATGTGTTTTTCTGAGGTTCCATGACCATATGGGACTGTGATTTTCCTTCTTCCAAGCCCACCTGGGCTGCCCTACTTGCCTCTTCCTTCCATCCCACTCTTCACTCTTACAGCCAAAATCATGAAATCAGGTGGTAAAGATTAAAACCACTCCTGAAAGCATCCTGTGCAAGAAAGGAGCATTTAGAAGGTTAAATCCTCCAATCCCCTTATTCCAAATAGGGTCCTTTCTCTTACAGACCTGGGAGTGATGCAAGGAATCGCCTCCAATCTGCTCTCAGCTGGTGCAGCATCACCGTCATCGCAGTGGCGTGGGCCAGGCTCACCTGCAAACACACAGAGACAATCCCCACTGCCCACATGGCCTGACACAGACACAGGAAGGGGAAGAAAGGAATGGGGGAGGTAGAAGTTCTTGAACACCCTGTAAGCTGATTAAAGGGTATTTTACGTAGGAAGGATTTAGCCATGCAGTTCATAGTACCATCTGACCTCAATAAACTCCCCTGCCATGGGCTGGTGCTGCCATTGCATGGGGCACAGCCTGGGCTGGGCTCCCCAAAGGTCAGCTGCACCTGGACAGCTGGACAGCTCCATCAGGACTTGGGACACCATTGCTGGACATGTGTGGGGCATGACATGGTCCTCCCACAGCCTTCTTGGCCTGGCTTGACCCTTGTGCATTTTGCCATCCCAAAGCCATTGTGCAAGGCATGGTTGTAAGATTTTGGGATGTGTTTTGGCCAGTCAAGGCATCTCTAGGAAGAACAGAAGCTCCAGCAGACCCTGGGATCTGGGTTCTGGACAGGCTGGCAAGGATTGGGCAAACTTTGTAAGGACTGCCCTGAATAAACAGCAACCCCAAAGGCTGGATGGGCTTTCCTTGTCCAAGGCAGGAGCAACTATGTCCACTTGACAATATCAGTATTTTTCCAGCCTGTTCTTAATGCTCTCTGGAGGGGGCCTCTGAATGCATCCACACTGCTTCACTGGGGAAAAATCTTTTCTGATCTCCTGCATCAATTACTTTGAAGGGTGAATTGGAATTTCTCCCATTCACAACTCAGAATGACCCCTCCCCCCAGAGCTCTGAATGCTGATTTTGGAGAGTCTGCCTGCATCCTCCCTGTGCTGTGGGCCAGAATAGGTAGCTCTGTAATGAAATCCTCTTTTTTCTGAAATGCAATTTCTTGTCTTTACCTCCAACATCAAAAAAGGCCAGGCTCACATGTTCTCTCAAATATTGCCAAATTTGGGGCTAAAGCATTTAACATGTCTCTAAGGTGCTGCCTTTCACACTGCAGATTTGGTGACCCCTCCCACTGTAAAGAGGAGGAAAAAGACCTTCCTCAGTTCCATTCTCAGCTCTGATGCCTTTGAGACAAAGCAGTAACCAGAGCCTGGGTGTTGAAGGGGGGTGGTCCCTGTGTTTCATAATCTTTGCTCTCTCTTGGCACGAGGGTGTCTCCAGGCATCAGCGTGGCCACTGGGAATAGCCCTGGCACCCATGGCAAGTGGATTTACTTAATGCATCCCATCACAGGTCTCTCCATGCTGGGCACGTCAGTCGGTGTCAAGCCTAAGCACAAGTGACTGCACAAAGATCCTGATGGCTTTATACCTGGCAGCGTCCCCAGGGCAGCTCAGGGATGGCCCCAAAGCTCACAGATCCCCTCTCCATCTTGTCCTGGGGCATTTCTCCCTGCTGTCTTCAAGGAGTGTGTATGCACAGCCTCAGCACTGCTCAGTGTCACCTGTTTGTGGCCCTTTGCTAAAATCCTGTAAAACAGTTATGTGCCATGGGCAGGGCAGCCAGGGGCTGGGATCACTCCAGCCCTGACTTCCTGCACCTGGAGGTGTGCCAGTGGTACAGCAGCAGGGATCAGGTGAGGCCAGTCATTTCCTCTATCATTCTCAGAGCCAGAAAATAGCTGAAAGCTTTTCTCTGCAGTGATGCTGCACATAGATAATGGGTTATAGATTTCATCTAGATGGGTGATTTAATCCTGCTTTGTGCCTGCTGGATGCAGGCAAGGGGAATCTCCACTCCCCTGCTGGGACTTGGAGTGTTCACACAAATGGAGAATGGGAGAAGCAAGGTGCAAATTCACAAAGCTCCTTTCAACTGATATTGTTGAGCAGGATTCTTTATTACTTCTATTTCCATAATGTCTCCTGATGACAGTTTGATGTAAATTCTGGTTAAGGAGAATCAGATGTTGTTCCAGGACTGAGGAATTGGTTTGGGCTCTGGTTTATTCAGTTATAAATTTCAGCTTGAAAATGCTTTTGAGTTCTCTTCATGGCCCTGATTTTCCTCATCAGGGGCTTTCAGAGCTGCACTGGAGCTCGAGCCCACATTTGTCACCTGCATTAAGTTGCAGCAGTGCTGGGCATAGCCACACCATTTTCTACCCCATCACCTTTTCACTCTGCTCCTGCTGCTGGAGGCAAACCCCATTTTTTGTTGCAAAATAGTTAATCAGGTTACTTATTTCATGTTCTTCCAGTCCCCAGAACCTTTTAGTGTCCTGTTATAGACCCTCTGCTGCCATCGTGGGGCCACTTTGTCATTCCAACCTCTTTCTCTGTCCTCTCGTGGCAAACGGAGTTTCCCCAGAGCTTGGAGGCATTTCAGAGCCACTGAGGTTGTTTGCAAAGGAAGGGAAATCACATTATTAATTTTTACCTCCCCACATGTTGTTCAGCCTCTTTTATAAACCTGAAGCTGCAGGCAGAAGCAGAGGCAGAAGGAGAAAGCAGGTACACAGAGGAGAGGAAAGTGGTTGGGAAATGCCTGGACCAGAGCAGGTCCCAGAGGGGGAAATGGGCTCCCCTGACCGTGTCATGTCTCGATGCTCCAGCCCTGGAATGCCCCTGCTGTTTTCCCCTGTCCCTGGTGCAGGACTCTGGTTGCAGCCTGCACTCACAAGCTGGAGGGCTGAGGTTCTGCTCAGCAGGCCCTGGGGCATTCTTCCAAGGGAAAGATGATGGGGAAAATTTTGTCCCTCCCAGTCCTCTAGCCATGGGGACACCCTTTGCTTTTCCAAGGAAAAAGATAAGTAGATAAGAAGTGTAATACAGCTCCCATTTCTCCAGTTCAAAGATTATTTTTTTTATTATTATTATTCCTTATTCCTTCCAAGCTACTTTATACTATACAAAGAAGGAGAGAAAGGGTAATCCTATTTTCTTCCTCTATTTCTGAGTCACCTTTAGCTGCAGTATTTTAGACCAGCCAAACCCCAGCAATGGCAGGGAATATGTTCAGGATATTTTCCATGCATGTATAAGTATGCTGACTTTTTAGACGCTGTGACAGAATTTGTACTCAGCAGACCTTTTCCAGTTGAAACCACAGTTCAAAAGGTGTTGTCCCCTCGTGGAAAAGTGAGCCCTGATCCTACTGATCAGGCAATGCTCACCCCAAAAATGTGACACATCGTTCAGCCAAATCACCGGTGCACACAGGGACTCCCTGACAGATCCTGGCAGTTGCAAACAGCCCAAGCCAGGATGAAATGACAAGAACAGATTAAGCTCCTATCAAGAGGTAATTAAAGCCAGGAAATAATTATGACAATCATAGTGAATCAATTGGTACAAGGATGTTTGCCCAACAAATGTCATTATAGGCAGAAGCAGGAATTATTATCCATCAGCAAAAATATTCCATCAAATTGCTGTGAATGACCTGATCAGGTAATTAAAGGGACATTCCAACCCCGCTTCACTATTTGCTGTTAATCATGATTGCTCATATCCATATCTTTACTCAAATAATTGCTTCTGATAAGGCTGCAGATTTATAGGGGTCCCCAAGAGGAGCAGGCAGTGGAGCATCAGCTGTGAGCCCAGAGCAACCCGGGTCGGTGAGTCCTGCTGGGGTGGGTGGGCTGCACGGGCTGCCTTCCCCTCTCTCTCACTTTGTGGGGTGGATTTCAGACCTCTGTGATGCCTCACTGAGCCATTGCTATGAGGCCATCCATGTCCTGAGCAGCAGTGCTGGAATATGGGGGGTTTCCTTCCTCAGGGCTCCCAGGCTGGCTTGGGGTGTAGTTCTTTCAGCTAAAGGTCCCAGCTGGCCAAGGAGTTTGCAGTCATTTAAAACCAGCATCACTGGGGAGGAAATTCAAAGCTTAGAAGTATGCTGCTAAGGTTAAACAGCCCTTCAGTGACAACACTGGAGATCTACCTGCTTCTTGGGGTGTGGGTAATTTTTAAAAATCATTATTGATAGGAAGAAGTTCCCCAACAGCCATCACTGCTCCTGGGAACTTCAGCAAGCAAATGTGGTCTACCCAGGGGACACAAAATTACATCCAGAAAGAGAAAAGAGAAGTTGATCACCAGATTAGCAGCTAGAAAGGTTATGAAGAGAGAGGAAACTCTGGAGCCAGGGATGAAGTTTAAAATGGTCTCTGAAATATGGTGCTCCCAGAGAAATGCCATCCCATGGGAGGCCAAATGCTGAGATGAGATCCTGGGGTCAAGGGATCGTGTGACAGCAGTTGGGCAGACAGAAGGACAGGCTCAGGATTCAGGTGCCCCTTGCCCAAGGATGCTGTGGTTTTTCGTGGCTGTTTTCAGCTCCTCCTGCATCCCAGGACTGGAGAGTGTGCCTTCTTTGGACTCCAGTAAGATGCTGATCTTTGAAATGTCCTTCTTGCTTTACTATTCCATCCCCTCAAAGCTGGATCAGGCAGGAAAACACAACACTAAAGCTCAAAGTGTGTGTGAGATTAAGCTTGTGGTTCCTTCATCCTCTCATCTGTTTGCTTTGCAGCCCCCATTAAATATTTGCCCTGTGGTTTACAGTGAATACATTTCTGTATAAATCCCTTGCTCTTGTCCTTTCTCCTTGTGCCTCTTCTCATCTTGCAGCACCTCCAGAGCAGCAAACAGTCCCAGAAGTGAGGCTAGAAAATGTTCAGAATTCTCGGACATTCTTCTTTCATGCTCTTTGTACTGTTTAGCTTCAGAATAAAGTAAAAACCAACTGGGAGGATTTCATTTGGGGTTAGCAAGTGCCATCTTGAGAGATTGCAGGACAGTGGTGAAGGTTTGTTCTTTGCAGGAAGAAGGTAAAAATAAAAAGGAGTGTATTATAAATTACAGGTAGAGCTGCTGCGTGATCCTTGAGGAAGGGTGAGCACCTGGGAATAAAGGGGGAAACAACCTGGGAATAAAGGGGGGAAACATGCCATGCCTTGTGATAAACAAAATGTACTTTTCTTTTTATTTCAGTGAGAAAACAAAGTAGGAGGGCCTGCTGTAACTGCAAATCTGTGTTATTTCGTTTTTCCTTCTTGAAAGGTTAGAAGATAGGTGAATATGAGCATACACATGAGCCCTTCCTCTATGTGTGAATTAATTTTGTTTATCATATGTAATTTGATTTTGTCTGAAAGCCCCTTGCAGATGTCTCCAGGTGTTTATCTCTGCTGGCAGGAATTCCTGATTTATTTAGTTACAGTGGTGGTGATTTCACATCCCTGTCTCTGTGGGGTATGTGAACTGCACCAGACATACACCAAGGCCACTTGTCCTGCTGCTCACAAAACTTCATGCTTTATTTCAGGAGAGAACATGGTTTCCATGATGACAACTCTGTGGCAAGTAATTGTTCCCATGATTGTCCTGTCCCACTTCTCAGCATCTCTGCCATCCTGGGAGAGGTAAGCATTTCTTGGGACTCTGCTTTCTTTTTTTCCATGGTTTTTGTTCAAAGAGCCTGCCAGCTGAAAACTCAGCCTTTTAGCTGCCTTCCTGAACTTGCATCTGCTTGCTTATGGATCTTCTTTTTCCCTAAACAGATTTAGTTAAACGAGTGCAAATACTGTAAATGTTTTTTCTTGCTTAAAGATGGAAAAGTTAATTTTATTTAATTCAGAAGAAAATTTGTGACCCCAAAACAAAACACAGTTAGAAGGACACTTGAGTCTGTTTTTCTTCTGTGCACTTATGCAGCCTGATACAGGTGAGAGTTTCTGTTTCCAACAGCCTGGTCCCATGAAAACATAACCAGAAATAGTTAAGTTATTACTTACTTGTAAGTTCACCAAGTTCACCAAGGGAGTTGCCTGCAAGGCCTGGTCTTTGCTGCTCTTTTGTAAGTGTTCTTCAGCTTTGTGTCTCTGGATATTTGTTTATTACTTCTCCAGCCTCTAGCCCTACTCTTTTGTGCTGGATCATCAATGACCCCACATTCCCACATCTAGGGAAGGTGATTACATCAGTACAAGCAAGGGCAGGTCATTTTCCTGGGTGATGTTTAACAAAGGTATTTTTAAAACTCCCTTTTTTCCCTTTTTTTGTGAAACTTTGCCAAAGTGGTATGAATTCTTGCCCATATGTGCTTGGGACTCTCTTGCCTTGAGGCAGCAGTGTTTGATGCCTGTTCTTGTGTGTTTTTAAACCATTCCTTTTGACCCCCCTTCCCTGTTCCACCGTGCAGGATGGAGCGCCACGCAGACGGGCTCTTCCACAGCGAGCTCAGCAAGATGAACGGCAACGCCTACGTGCAGCAGTTGGTCAAGCACCTGGTGGGCCTCAAGGACAGGTGAGCACCAGCCACACCCACCCTCCTGGGGCAGGGAAGTGTCCAGCAGGATGTGGGATCCCTGCCCTGAGGGGCTGCCCATGGAGCTGAGCTGTCCAGCTGCAGAGCCAGCCCGAGCACTGACTGCCCAAGATGAGGAGGGGAAGAGGAGAAGCACAGGGAGGAGAGGCATTGCTGTGCCTCGTGGGGAGTCCCACGTGGCTGGGAGGTGCAGCTGCTGTCCCATGCTGTCCCCACACAGGTCCCTGAGGCACTCGGATGGGCTGTTCACCAGTGAGTACAGCAAGATGAGAGGCAACGCCCAGGTTCAGAAATTCATCCAAAACCTCATGGGCCGCAAGCGCAGGTGAGAGGGAACCTCTGGTGTCCCAGTCCCCAGCCAGGGCTCTCACTGCCACCCTGGGCCAGCAGCCCCCACTGAGGCCATGGCTGTGAGCACAGCAGCAGATAAAACACAAGCTGCAAGTGCTGCTCTGCAGTGGTGGTGGTTTGGTTACGTAATTGGTGGTTTGGGGTTTTTAATTATTATTAATTTTCTGTATCTAAACCAGCTCTCCTGGCCCAGTCAACACAGACATGCAGGGGAGAGAGGGAGTAAACAAACCTGAGGAACTTTGCTTTCTCTGGTTGTACCAGAGCTTTCTGAACACCAGGTAGGTGGGAGAGATTGGGCACCTCTGTGACTCTGAGCCCCACAACACTGAAGCCAAAAGAAGGCTTTTATGAACAACCATAGAAAAGTCAGTTGTTAAAAATAGAAGCAAAATAATATCTTTTCTTAGTAATTTTTAAGGGTTGTTTTTCTGGATTGAAGCAATTATTCATCTCATTAGGAAATGTGATCTAATGGTTAAAATTGAAAGAAAGCCTTTGCTACCCTGTCTGGATTCAGCTGCTGATTGAAACACACACCCCAGGATGGGTTGTCCCAGCACCTGGACATTGTCTTTTCCTAATGCCCAACAACTCTCCCTTAGACATCTCACTCTTAAATCACTGTAATTAGGAGGAATAGGCTGGCCCTTAGTACCTCTTGTGCCACAGTGGGGGAGAAACACCACTGTGCATTTGTAGAGTGCCTGGCAGCAGGCAGCCACGACCCCTCTGTGGGGATCATGACCTGCTCTTTGGAGTCATCCTGGAATGTCACAAGGTGGCCTTGTCACACTTCCTGCAGTTCATGGTTGCAGAAATAACAGACTGTCCCTGATTTTTCCCTTCCCACAGCCGCTCGGACAGAGATGCCAGGGAGGCTGCTGCCATTACCAGCCAGTACATTTGCCCCTTCTCTAAGCAGCTGATTGCAGACATGAAGGAAGATACAGATGGTTCTGAATGAAGGTGAAGGGAAGAAACAGCCAAGGAGACAGCTTTGCACATGTATGGCCTTGAAGATAAACAGGGAAGCTGTTGCTTAGGAAAAATTCTTGAGATAGGCAAATAAATAAAAATAATCCTGGAAAGCAGTCAAAAACCAATGAAACCTCTGAGATTATCCAAAGTGAAAAGTATGTGGGTGTGTACTGCTGTCAGTAGATGGAGCCTGGGTGAAGCACATCCCTTCCACTCTGTGCTGGCACCTGGCTGCCTGCTGCTGATCCCAAATAAAAATGGTTAGCTGTGCCTGTGCCTTGGCTGCTCTTTGGGAAACTGGAATAAGGATGGTTCCATTACAAGGTCTTGGATTATTAGGAATGCAGGGGAGGAGCATTTTGCCAGGATTCCCCTACATGAGGCATGGTAGGACACGTGGCTGGGACTGGGGAGTGCCTACAGTGCAGCTGTGCACAGAGGTCAGAATCAGGGCTCCATGTAGCAGGAACAAAGCCAGATGTTAGGTCTTATGGCAAAGAAATGTTCTGAGAGCTACACAACAGAGATACTCACTGTAAAAGTTATTTTCTCTCCATTCTGCCCCTGGAGTTGGCCCAGTTTTGTCACAGCCACTAAAGACAAAGCTCCATGAGGAATAATTTGTTCCCACCACTTAATGAGGTTTATGTACTGTCCCTGTGCTACACAGGCAGATTGCCCCCCTTTGATGGAACAGCCACACCAATTTTCCTGTAAAACCAATGGATTTTGGAGAGCAGCCCTAAATTAGGGCTCTTCAGCTGCAATCCTGTGCTGTGCTGTGCAGCCCTGCCCAGCCCATCCTGCTCCAGCAGCTTTCACCATCTACAATGGCCTGACACCTGCAAAAGGAGCTGTTCCCACTCAAATGCACAGCTAAGCACCATTCCCTTACTGAGGAGCTGAACAAACCTTGGCAGTTGCTCATTTTGGTCCATAGGAAGTCTCTGCTAGGAAAGATTCTTTTTGGAATACTTTTGGAAGGAGTGTTGACAGCCTGGATTTCATTAAGCCGCTACAAACCTCCTGGCTGAGGTGCAGCATCTGAGAACTTCCTGAAATCAGAATTAATTTTAAAAGATCAGTGAGAGCAGAGGTCCCCTGAAAACTTCAGGAAGCTGCTGAGATTCAAATAGTTGAAGATCTCCTAGTGTGGAATCTCCTGGAAGGAGATTCTGGGAAGCATCACTACAAGGAGCAGCGACCAGTAAAAGGAGATATGTTTTCCCTACAAAGTTGCTGGGCATTCCCTGGACTGCAGGTGAGCCTTGTCACTGCTGGGATCCACTTGCTCACCTTGTGGGATACAGACCCCATCTCTGGCACATCAGAAACCAAATTTTCCCCCTTTCTTGTGGGAGAGACTGGAGTAAACAGGCAGTTTCCCATGCTCCAGCCCTTGTCCTTCATGCTCAGCTGGGCAAGGGCTTGGCTCTGAGTTCTGAACTGCTTCGAATATATCCTTGTTGCCACAGAGAGTCTAGGATAGGAAAGATCCAGAGCAAAAAGAAGCAGCAAGGATTTATGTGTCATCGTGTTTCATGACTGGTAAATCCTTCAATAAGTCATCCAATGGGGCAAAGAGGCAAAGGTTGAACCACGGCAATCCACAGCCAGCTGGTGTTTCTTGATGCCATAAAGTGGTGAACGCAAACAAGGGCACAGGGCAGAACAGGGAGATCAGCTTAGCTGGAAAAAGGGATTTTTCAGCAACTGGCAGCTCACCATGGCTATTCCTCACTGGCTTCTCATGTCTGCACTCTTCCTGCTGCCCATCTTGGCACAGGTTTCAGCACAGGAACTAGGTAAGCTCTTTCACGAGGTCCATGTCTTAGAGGAACGTCTCCCATGGGAGGGGGTGGCCCTGTTACAGGTGGGAGGTTGCTATGCTCCAAGACCCCTTTGCTCCACACTTGTGACCACAGCTCTCACCCAGCTCCTTCACAATGTGAATCCTTGGGCAATTTTGCATCTTATTTGTCTGTTTTTCCAGGATGTTCTCTCAGTAACAACAACCCAAGCGTTCCTGAAAATAAGTGTCCTTATGTGGTGACTACCATCCATGTGCAGCCAGGTTTCACCCTAACAATCGATCCCAGTTTCCCTGATGGCCAGTTCTTCACCATTGAGGGCTCTGAGCTGCAGCTGACAAAGTGTGTGGACTATGAGGTAAGCCTTTAGCTGGCAGGCTGTAGGGATGGGATGGATAATGCTGGGGTGCAATGAGTTTCAGTCTGGAGTCTTGGGCTTCCAGGGATTCTTTACCTGTTTCTAGAGGAAATAAGTTATTTCAGTTGTGTGAGTTTGGGAGCCTATAAAAAAGATAGAGAGAGACATTTATAAGGGCCTAGAATGACAGGATAAGGGGAAGTGACTCCAAACTGCCAGAAGGCAGGGTTAGATGGGATACTGGGAAGAAATTCTTCCCAGTCAGGGTGCTGACAACCTGGCACAGGTTTCCCAGAGAAGCTGTGGCTGTTCCACCCCTGGAAGTGTCCAAGGCCAGGCTGGATGGGGCTTGGAGCAGCCTGGGATAGTGAAAGGTGTCCCTGCCCATGGCAGGGGGTTGGAATGAGATGAGCTTTAAGGTCCTTTCCAACCTAAATCATCCTGGGATTCTGTCATCTTGTGTGAAGCAGAAAGGCAGTATAAAAGGTCATTGTGTTCACTTAGGTGGCTGCTACATTATTTTAGCTCCCTGAAGTGCTCTGTATACAGCCACAGGCATCCTTAAGTTCCCTTTCAATATAAAAACACACTTTTATTTGAGCAAAGAGCAACAACTGAGTTAACACCCCGCAGGTGTCACTGTACTTGCTGCATAGAATGTTTCTGATTTATTCAATTTTAAAAGAAATCTCTTTGAATTCACCTGAGGTGAGAGAGAATAGAAGATTAGCCCTGCCAACATCTTACAGGAATTGCAGGGAGAGCGCCTGGAAGATGGGGCTGCTTTGATATCACCATAAACAAGATCCCAGCATTAAGGAAAGAAAGGAAAAGTTAGATACACCTGAAAATAAGATAAAGCCCAGCAGCGTTTCTGATTCAGCAAAACACGAATTTGGCTCATTTTCTTTAGCCAGAGGTTGTACTCTGGGCTGTTTCTACAGTGATGGGGTTTGTTTTTCACACAGGAAGACCCCGTGCTGCTGCTGTACCTGACCTGCATGGATGCTGCTGGCCAGGTGAGTGCTCTCCCATGGCTGAGCCCTGGGACAAGGCACTGCAGGCAGCACCTGCTTCCCTCTGCTCTTTCTAATCCTCACACTGGGATGGGCAGATGTCCTTCTCTTTGTGGACAGACACGCTGCTCTCATAGCCACAGAGAGTGCCAAGGCTCTGCCAGTGGGGAGGAGGTGGCAGCAAGCCCACAATGCTGCCCCAGGACGTGGGCTGGCTGCAAACCCCAGCCCATCTGGTCCCCACCCTTACACCATCCCCTCTGGTCACTCTGCAAAGCAGGATCAGCCCCAACAGTCTATTTTTGTCTTTGATTCTTTGATTTGCCCATTCTGCAGAGCAATTCCTTGGAAATCCTAGTCACCATTCTGAACGAGAACGATAATCCCCCCGTGTTTTCACAGCCAAACATCACCAGGGATGTCCCAGAGGTAAGGGGTTTTGGGAAGGGAAGAAGACACTGCTCACTGAGTGCTGTGGGACTGAGGAAGGGTCAGCAGGGAGAGGACTTCAATCCATTTCACACAGGCAATAACTACAACAATGTGTTTTTTCAGGATACAGAAGTGGACACAGTCATTGTAGCCCGTGAAGAAGCAACTGCTACTGATGCTGACCTGGACACCATCTACTATGAACTCACTACCACAGTGCAGGTGAGCAACCATGGGGACAAACAGTAGCTCTGGAGAAGCTGGATTCAGAAGAGCCCCAGCTTTGAGGATAAGGTCACTGCATTTAGCCCACTCAACTTATACAAACCCCAAACATTGATTTGGTTAGCAGAACAGAGCCATCAATCCTGCAGGTATTGAATTCTCTTATGGCTCACACTTTTAATGCACTGTACAGATTAAACTTTCATCTAGAATATTCAGAGCCGTAATGACTCAGGGAAGTCTTGTTGGCATGATCTGTAAACATATCAGGAGACCTTTGTACCTCAGGGAGCTCAGAATTGCACTGAGTCTGATGAGGAAAGCAGTCCCTGCCCCAGCTGCCAACAGCAGCACAGGAGATGGATTGTGCACCCAGTTAAACCAATGCCAGCCTAGAGTGCAAGTGCTGGCTGTAAACTAAAATCAAAAGGAAATTCAAGAGAAAAACCAAATGTATGTTTGCATTTTTGAAAAGCGTTGTGGAGAGAGCAGACAGTGCATGTTACCTCTATATCCCCAGGGAATTTAAGTTTCTGTGAACAGAAACCACCAGTTTTTCAGCTCTGGGATCAGACTTTGCATTAACATTGGTGTAAATCCAGGGGGATTTAGAAATTCAGAGGCATAAGATTAAAGGAGAACCAAAGCAAGTGCAGAAGGTTATAGAGTAAAATGCAACTCATGATATTTCAACTCCACTTTACAGTTTCTTTCAGTCCAGCTGTATTAGGCTAAGGCAGGTGATCCTGCCAGCTCTCAAAGGCTGAGCCATCTTTGACCTTTTTTGTGCATGGAAGTGAGATTGTTGGCTATTAGGGACGCAAAATCAAGATTGTTGGCAACTTGCTAAATATAGGAAATAAATGAGGTGATAGATTTAATCCAGAAGCTGCTGAGCAGGTGGGCAGTCAAAGCAGGAGGTCTGGGAGAGGAAATTCACAAGAACAAACCTTTCTGACAAGCCAGGCAACTCCAGTGTGCAGTACCAAAAATTAAATGGATCAGACATTCCCACAGTGCCCCTCATCCAGGTCCCCGGGATTAAAGGTCCACTCGGGATGACAAACACAGCAATGAGAAGGATTTGGAATGTGTCTGTAACTGAGTCTGCTATAGGATTTTTCCTTTTCCCTTGCCAGAACACAGACGGTTATTTTGCCATAAGAGGAGTTAATAACCCGGAAATTTATTTACAAACAGCATTGGACTATGACAAATTTAATTCAGCAACGTTGCTCTTGTATGCGAGGGTAAGTGGCTTGGGAAGAACAGAATGCCTTCTTTGCCCTCTTACCTGAAAGATGAGTCTGGATGGGACATCTCTGGGATAACAGGAGGGAGGGTGGGGCCTGAGGTGGCAGCAGGGCATTCGGAGCAGCCTTTCCCTCTCCATAATTCCGGTGACAGACATGCCCACTTTTGTCAACAGAGCAAGATAACCGACTGCTTTAGCTACTCTCACATAAATTTCTAATTAAACAGAATGGAGTGACAATGGCTAAAGGGCCCCAGTCCACTGTTTTTGTGCAGATGGGCCCTTGTTTTGGCAGTGAAACTTGTGTCTCACGAGTGTGCTTTGCCTTGGGGGCAGGACAGGCCCGTGACCAGCCCTGAGCCCACCAACGTGGCCACTGCAACAATAACCATCACCATCAAGCAGAGTGACACCCGGGCACCCTGGTTCCTGCCCTGCACCCAGCTCCACAACGACACCAGTGTCTGCATCAGCAGCCCCTACTCCGGCAGGGTCAACATCTCCGAGATGTCGGTGAGCAGGAGGGCTCAGGCAGTGCCCCTGGGGCTGCTCCCAGGGGGAAGCACTGAATCATTTCCATGAGCTTGTGCTGGTCTCCAGTATAATGCAGATGATTCAGCAGAACAGGGAGCCTTCATCATGTCCCACCCCAAGCAGCACTGCTTGTCTCTGCTCCTACAGCACATCACAGGAGAGGCACGAGCTGGAACACCAGCTCAAGGCTGTCTCACCTCCACCCTGTCACAGACACCTCCCAGCAATAAACCCCGTTCTGTCCAGGCAGAGCCATGGGATCTGCTGTGGGCTGGGAGAGCTGCAGTTGCTGATCTGGTCCTGCCTTGTGGTGTGTGATTGTTTGCCTTGCTGTTGCAGGCGGACCCGCTCCTCCTGGAGCCAGGACCCATCTACGCTGTCGACCCTGACTACACCATCAGCGACAGGATCGTGTACAGAATTGTTGGGGGTGAGCAGACCTTGTCACCTTCCACAAGGAACATTGCTCATGTCTCCTGTGGCACCTGCCAAGAGGGAGGGCCTGGGATTTGCCCCTCTGTTTCTGCCACAGAAATATAACTAGAGCCAGAGAACACTGTTGATTAAGTAGAAGAAACAGACTGTACAGAGAGGAAGAAAAAAAAGAACTACAGTCTTAAAAACCGATCTCAATGAAATCTGTTCCAAAAAGATTCTGGTTTTTCGTGAGATGAGACATTTTATGTTTAAGCTTTTAGATGTGATTTTGTCAATCTGGTCATGCTACTTTCATGCAGTCTTTGAGCTGTACCTAAAATTCCCACATTATCAGCCCAATTTCTATTCATTGCCCAGAATTATGTTTTTATTCCCCAGCACATTGCCACTGTCTCATCTGCCCTGTTTTAGTCTTGATTCCAAAATAATCAAGGCAAAGGTCATATTGGTCAAGTGAAGTGCTCCTCTCCCCTTACCTATTATGCCTCATGGCAGCACAGTTGTGAATATCCTCCTGATACCAAATGTATTAAAGAACATTAAATTCCACTGGCATTTGGATGGAGTGTGGCCCCCCTCCCCATAGTCAGTGACTCAGATCCTTGTCAACAGAGAGCCCACAGTGGCTCAGGGGGAGGAAGAGAACTCAAAATTCTGCTTATCTTACATGTATCCAACATAGGTACTTCCATGATTCCCACATAGATGTAGGAATCTGATTTCTACCTGTACATAAATACAAGGTTTGTGTCTAGACTCCCTTTGTAATCAGTAGAGAGAAATAAGCATTCCCAGAGCAGACTGGGAACTGGATGGAGATTTTCAGTCCTCAAATTGCACCAGAGGCTTTGGCCATTTATCATACTTTAGACTGACAATCTGTGGGCCTAGGTACTGGAAATGCAAAGCTTTGTTTTCTGCCTCATTTAATTGGGTTCACACACATCTAATGTGTCCCTCTGCATGCCTGGCCAGCATTCCCAGTCTTTGGAGCAGCCAGGCAGGCAAGGAAAACAGCATTTTTCCTTGGGTAAATGGTATTTACCAAAGGAAAATTCCTTGAGGGTATTTTCACTAAGATGTGGAAGAATGAGTCTGTGAGCTCCAGGTCACTTTATGAAGGAATCTGATGGTTGAATCTTTGCATTTTCTCTAGGGAATACAAATGAAGTGTTCTCAGTGAATGCAGACACAGGGAATCTAACCATGAACAAAATAGTGACTTCCCCAGATTCCTTTCTGTTGCAAGTTATGGTAAGTGATGACATTACAGACAACCACCCAGCACAGCTGGATTTCCAGGAAGCATCAGCCTGGCTGTGACAGGAGTCAGTGACCTCAAAAATAACTTGGTCACTCCCTTTCTTTTGAAGGACCCAGTGTTTTGACCTATGTCCTGCACCAACCCACAAGCAAAGCTCCTGCAGCAGTTGAGAGTTTCCCCTCAGGTGTGGGTGGTGACAGCAAAGGAAATTCACCCTGGGCATGTTCTGCTGAGTTGATTAAGGCTTCAGGTCGAGCCTGTCCTTTCATGTCTCATCAGGGGCAGCAGTCTGGCATCTCTCTCTCTTTCTCTCCAGGCCACCCAGGTCAGCAATGTAAGGAAATACTCTGTAGCCACTGTAGAGATCAAGGTCATCAATAAAAGCAGCTTTCCACCCTACTTCGAGAAGGGGGTCTACAATGGGATGGTGTTTGTTGGGCTGCCCCAGAGAAGCTTTGTCTACCAAGCTGGAGATCCTTCCACCCCCCTGGTGATAACAGCAATGGATCAGGATTTTCCTGATGTAAGAAACTAAAGTGCTCTGTGTTCTGTCTCACTGCTTCAGGCTTAAAGCAGGATCAGGAAACACGAGGGAGGGGAGGTGTGGAGAGGCAAACACATGTTGTCCTCTAGTGTTCCATGTTGTATTCCCTTGGAAATTGCAGAGGTACCAGAACCACTTATGGTGTGATGTAATGGGGAGAAGCTGCTGGACTCCCCTCTTCCAAAGCCGGTCCCACACACATCACTTGCATAGGTGTGTTTTGCTTAGGCAGGTACTAAAGTTGCCAACACAAACTGGATTAAGACTTGGTTTGTTTTGGGTTTTTTTGGGGTTTTTTTAATGTTTTTGTGATATGTTCTTGGCCTCTAAGCAACAGGGTGAATGCAGTTGAGTTCAGCCTTTCTCACCTGCTCAGCCCAGGTTTATTTATTACTCTCCACACCTGCTCGTACCTCAGGTGCTTTGGACAGATCCTGCCAAGGGGTTGTTGGGAAGGTGCATGTGAAGCACAGTGTGGTTTGATCACCCACTCTCTGGCCTTTCAGAAATTCAACCCCAACATTGAGTACTATCTCAAAAACAGCACCGATTTCATCGCAACCAGGGATGGGCTCATCCTGACCAACAAGGTGCTGGAGTCCCCAGGAACTGTGACCATCCAGGTAGGGCACCTTTCTTGGGTATTCTGTCAGGGGTGTGGAAAGAAGGAATCCAAATCCTCTTTTTGTTTGGGTCAAAGAAGCAGTCAATAACTTTAGACTTGTAAGAAGCTGGGTGTTTCCTTTGTCCTCACGCCTGCCTAAGGCTTGCCGGGCACTGTGCCATGTCCTGTGGGGCTGTCTGAACCAGCCTGGCCACAGCACTGCTGGAGCTCCACAGGCAGGCACAGAGAGGTCCCAGCACCTGCTGCTCCTGCCCCACACAGCCTCAGAACCTGTGCTCTGCACTGTGCTGGGAGCTGAACACAGAGCAGGGACGTGCTTCAGCTCATCCATCCCCAGGGCAGGGAACCTTCAGAGCTCTTGTTCCCCTGTGACCAGGCTGTGCAGCCACAGTGAACACCTGTGGTGAGGATAGGGACAAGGGCCCCCCACAGACCTTGAGAGTGAGCTGGAGTTCTGGAAGTCCCTAAGCCATCTCTTTCCCATCTTCCCATAGGCTGTTGGAAAAGATGTGTTGAGCCTGCAGGAGGCAAGCACCATAATTGTGGTGGAGGTCATCCTTGCCACAGGTAGGCTGAGGAGGGGTCTCTGTTTTCTGCTCTGGGGAGTCTTTTCTATTTCTGTGGCACACTGGCCACGATGTGTCACCTGCTGAAGTCCGTGGGCCAGGGCTGAGGCCAACCCCAACCCTGCAGAGAAAACACCCCAACGACATCCTCACAGCATAGTCACCACATGGCTTGAAAAGCCTCCTGAGGCTTTAGTGGTGCTGTGTATTGGAGTGTCTTTTCTTGTTGCTCCAAAGCTAAATCTGGGATTGGTTCATGCTGGGAAGTAACCCAGGATGCCTTTTCATGGCAAAGGAGACCTGGGTACATTATTGCTCCTTTTTAGCCACACACAGAGAAAACTGCAATGTTCTTGCCTGTTTGAGGCAGAGCAGAGGGCAGCTGACACACCCCAAAGCCAGGCTTGCCCATGAGCCAAGGATTTTCTACTCAGGTCAGGACAGGTCAGGGTCTTTTACACCAGAATTTTATGGTCTTACAGGAGACACAGCCCATGAGTAATAAGAGAGACATGAGGCTTCATACACAACCCTCTGGCTACTGTTTAACCTTGTCAATGTGAAAACAGCTCACACTTCCATACTGCTGAGAAATTACTCATAAATTGGTCTTATAAATAAATTAGGATTGAAGCTCATGAAACTTCTTATGCTTTGAGTTAAGCTGAACCAATAGCAATGAATTTTTGTCTCAGGATAGGCAGACAATGCCCAGACTCCACTGGATTCTTCACGATGATGTGTGATTGAAGTTCCATCACTTCCCCCTCTGATCACCACCATTGTGGGGTGGGAAAAACAAGTGGATTCCCAGGTGTAAATCTGGATTCCCTAAAGGCAGTGCCACTTCACAGCTAAAAAACACTGAATCCCCATTTAAGGGCACAGCCCAGCATAAAACTAGTCCATGTGTGAGCTCACAGAGTTACAAATGCTCCAAGCATGTGCCAACACTCCTGGGCAACTTTGAAATTTTGCCCTTGCTGCTTAAGCCACACCAAGCAATGGTGCTGTTGAATATGCAGAATTACACAGCTCTGGGACTCTCTGTGGGCTGTGGCTCCCCAGGAGACAGGATTAAGCAGCAAAAATTCCCTGAAGTCCTAAATCCTTGCCAAGGTGTTAATGATAAACTGCAGGCAGAATCAAATGCAGAGGGAATACTCCAATTCCATTATCATAAACAGGTCAGCAGGAGAACAAAACCTTGTTTCATTAATCATTAATGAGAGTCATTTACACTACAAAATGAAACTGGACAACTTAAAGAATCCCACCACCAGCAAACAAAGCTGAGAATGGTACTGTTCCACTCTGGTGCCAATCTCTGTACAAACACCTGACACTGACCAGTGGCTGGAAGAAGAAGCTGCTCCTGAGCAGACTGGGCAATATTGCTACAGCTACAAAATGGCAAGAAAGGTTTTCTTGTCCTGGGGACTTTCTAATGCTTTTCCTATTTCCTATTCTGGTTTTTTGTTTCTTATTTTGATGTGCTCATCTGTATTGGAGAGGATGTTCCAGATGAAAGGAAGCTTTGCATTTTCATACACAATCAAACCTCATTTTGCATTCTGGTGTAAAAGGGTGAAGTGGGAAAGTCAAAGAACTAAATAGATGTACTCCATGTAGCATCTGCTTGCCTGATGCAGTCAGGTATTTATTAACTTAGTTAAATCACGGGGTAAAAGTCACTGTCCTGTAAATGGCTGCTATTTCCACTTCATGGAATTTATTGGAAATGACAATATTCTGTGTAATTAAAAAAGAAGCCCTCTGCTTTTAGGACACAAAAAAAAAATTTCTGTGGTATCAGATATATGACTGTCACATTCTGCAGCACAGGATGCTTCCTTGCCTTTCAAAAATTGATTGGAGCTTCTCCCACAGTGAAGGGTTGTGTTGGAAAACGCTGCCTTCCAGTTTTAGGCTTTGTCACACTGGTTTGTTTTCCTCACAGCTGTAACCCCCTCTGACAAGATGTACTCTGCTCAGGACATGGCTATCTTAGGGGGCACATTAGCAGCACTGCTGTTAATTGCCTTGGTCTTCCTTGGAGTGCTGGTATGGAAATCCAGTAGATGGTACAGAAAACCTTTCAAATACCTGGTGAAGAAAAAGGTAAGTGCCTTGTTTGTACCTGAACTTCTAAGAGTTAGGAAGTGGGATCTGAGGAAGCTTTGAAGTATGAATGGGCTGCCCAAGTACCTCACATTTGTGTGGAGGTGGTGAATCACTCCCAAGACAAAGTCTGTAGAGGTAGCATCACTTTGGTGGTGTTTGCTGCTGTTCTTTCTGCCCCTGGAGCTGTGTGGTGGATGATGAGCAGACATGGTAAGGAGAACACCACAGCTCCATGGAGCACAAAATCTGGGATAAAAGTGGCACACATCAGGGGTGGTTTCTGAAAAACACCTGTCTGAGGTATAAACCACTGTCCATCCTCCATAGTCTAGGGAGAGGAGAGTCCTTTCATATCTGATCTCAAAACCTGGGCTCAGACACTTGTCTGCCCCTGAGCTATTTAATTTTGGACCTCTCAGGTCCCTGGCAGATTGGTCACTGCAAGTTTAGGGTGTCGTTTTTCTGACCAGATGTTGGTCTGTGCCATAGGCTGGGCCTGCCAGGAGCCTAGACCTGAGTGCAGAGCACATAGCTCAGGTGGGTAACAAAAGTCCTCCACCCTGAGTGAGGGAAATCCCACTGCAGAATGGGGTGGGTACAAACCACCACGTGTGTGGTGCTGGTGCTCAGCCCTCCTGGAGAACAAGCCCGCTTATCTGAGAAAACTCCAGAAACTGAGCCAATAAAAAATGTCTCTTCCAGGGATCTGCAGCTTTCCCTGGCTCCAAATAGGTCTAACTGCAAACCAAGCTGAACTTTCTTGAGCAGGAGCTCAGTCACTGCAGTCACCCCTTCCCTCCTGCCCCCCATTTCTTTTCCTGTCACTACAGTCACAATGTGTCTCTCCTCCTGTAGCTTTCCAAGGAAATCTCTGGGGGTCACCAGAACAAATATTACCAGGAAGATGAACAGCCAGATGTGAGCACCAAGCAGCATGAGACATCAGAAACCAGCAGTGTCCAGGCAGAGACTCCTGTGCCAGAGCAGCCAGCACTTGCCTCACACTTCTCCAGCGCAGAGGAAACAGAGAGTCTCCCAAAGGGCTCCATAGCTTCCACTGTCATCTTTGACCAGGAAGAGGAAGAAAAGGAAGAAGAGGCTGGACAGGAAAAAGAAGTGAAGTCAATCCTCAAAACAGACAGGCACGTGGCAGATGATGGCTACAAAGCTGTGTGGTTTAAGACTGATGTGGACCCCGAGGCTGGAGAGAGGGTTGAAGTGATTGAGGACAATGCAGCAGATGATGATAATGATGATGACAGTGACCAAGATCTGCAGAAGAATGAGGAGGAGGAGGAGGAAGAAGGTTCTGACACAGATGGTCACCACCGAGGGCTAGGAGTGTCCTTTTCCTCAGAGAGCTCGTCACTCCCAGCAGCAGAGGTGACAGTCAACGTGTCTCACACAGGTGCAGGGACAGATGACACTGAGGTGTAAAGGAAATTGGGTACATACCCCCAAAAATGGGACAATCTTTGTTGCCATGAAGCCCATCTTTCTGCTCAGGGGGAAGACTGGAATGCAAAGGGTGAGGTTATCTGTCCTGCTTGTCTGAATGCAGCAAATAAGGCCAGAAGAGATTACAGCTAATTTAACCCTTTAGTGAGACCTTGGAATACCACTCAGGATTTTCAGGATGAAGCGATTCATCTTTCCACCTTCCTGCCCGTTCCCCTGGGTCCCATGAGAGCACCTTTCCTAAACTGGCTGCAGGTACAGCAGAGCTGCAGCTGGCCTGGCCTGGCAGCAGCGAGCCCAGCTCACAGCAGCAGTCAAGTTGCACAGCCCAGTGTTGTTTGGCTCTTCCCTTTAGGGTGTTGCAGCAGGGTGTCAGCAAGTTCCTCTGAGCCTGCAGGTGCTCCTGTGACTATGCAGGAGCTGACTTCAGGGCTTGGCTCTGCTCTGTTCTCCCAACACAAACATCTGGAATGTGCCACCAGGCCCTTGTCCTGCCAGCCAGGAGGTTCCATGCTCAGGACCTGCTGTTTCCTTTGTCACTGGTAAACATGGACTGATCACATGAAGGACTTTGTCATCCATTTTCTATGTCATAAACCCACTAATTGTGCAGTACTTTAGCTGTCTATCTGTTATCTGTCAGCCAAAGAGCTCCTGAGATATTGTCTTCAAGTGCCAAGTCAGCACTCTGTTTCCAGCTAGCAGAGGGAAGGAAATATTTGATGCTCTTGTCTAGGCCTGCATCTCCCATCAAACAATCTCTTCCCCAGCTGGCAGCCAAAAGCTGGGCTGGTTTCCACCAGCTGAGAGCATGGCTGTGTGCATTTGCATTTTCTGATCATCAGCACAAGATTTATGCTGCCCCTGGAGAAAGAAACAAAAAAGTGACTGCTGGGATCTGCAGGAACATCAGAGCACGTGTGATTCCCAGGGAGGCTTTTATCCTCTTGTGCCATACATGTCCCTGTCCCAGTGTTCCCATGCTCACTCCTGCTCTCCTGTCTCTGAGGAATGCTGCCCTGGCCTCCTGGGCTTTGGGAGCTGTGTTTGTGCTGCAGATCAAGCCCAGGACCTGGGAAGCTTTCTTACTTCCTGCAGCAAAGCTGTTTGCCCGGGAATTACAGTGTGATAATGGAGGGTGGGGAGTGCAGCCAGTGTTTGCCATATAAAGAATCCCTACAGCAGCTTTGGGATATCTCCAGGAAGCATTTTCCACAGGATTATGAGAACTCTCTGGCAGCTGCTCACTGCTAACCCAACAACTCTGGCCACCAGCAAGGCTGAGGTCGAGCCTGCCCCCCGTGCTGATGCTGCTCGTGGGAGGGTTGCTGACGTGAGGAGAAGCTGGAGTGCTTCTCCTCAGCTCTGTTTCCTTGGTGGCTGTGCTGTGTGTGGTCCATTCCTGTCAGTGCTCTGCCTGCCTTCCTTCTGCTGCTGTGTGCTCTGGATTGCTGCTGGCACACTGATTTATGAGCTCCCTACGACTGCAATCTGTGTTCAGCTCTTGGTGCTTTCCTTCCCCTCACCAGTGTGCTTCCCATGCTCTTGGAATGGGACTGGTGCCATCAAAACAATCTTTGTTTTCTCCCAGGTCTCATCAGTGCATACAGCCACGGGATTTGGTGTTTTTCAGGGTTATGGGTGTTTAATTTCAAAGGAGATGATGTTTGGTAAATATTGTGTCTGTGGAAGTGGTGGTTGTTGTGAAGAGAAGCACAACACAATAATAAAACTTGGCAGCAGGCAGAGCTCAGCTGCTTCCAGCTATTGCCTGTTAAAGCCTGTGTTCCTGACTCCTGTCTTTTTGGAAAGAAATTAAGAAAAATATGTAAGGAACAAGAAGAAAATTTAACCTTTTAAGTTCAATTCCATGTGAGCTTGCATTCCATCTGTATGGGTTGGTTCGTCTGCTGAGGCTGGGAAGGGTGACAGAGTCTTTGCCTCCATGTTAATTTATAAACATCTGCATAAGAAAGAAAAATGTACTGATATAAATGTTTTTAGAAAATTGGATCAGCTTAAGTGGTTTTGGATGGCAAATAAATATCTACATACCTTGAAGATCTCATTCTTACACTCCAAAGAAATTCAAGTGCTTTTGGAATTTTAACTTTACAGGTAGATATAAGAAATCTCACCCCATCCCCAGTCAAGCTCTGTTTTTATTTCTGTACCAGCTTAGAATGATACTTTTTTAATACTTGTAATGCAGAGCTATAAAAAGCTGGTCAGCAAATCTGCCTGGGGAGAAAGAGCAATTTCAGTGTGGCTGTGGTAAGTGTGGAGCTGAGATTTTACAGCTGGGAGTGGCACAGATGCCAAGGGAGAGGATCCTCACGGCTTGCCAGGTTTGAGCACCCTCTCCTGATGTAACACAGACGTGGCATGTGCCTGTTTCACCTTCATTTTAGCCTCTAGAAGGAAAAGAAGCCTCTCAGCTGCCAGGGGAAACTCTAAAGCTGAATTGAAACCAGCAGGTGCAAGCAGGGAATTGGAAAAATCAAGTAAGTACAGAAATTTTACCTGCACAAAGTAACAGAAACAAACTGAAAATTCCCAGGTGTCTGAAAATTAAGTTCTGTTCAAATTCTGTCTCCATTTAGAACTGAATAACGTCACGGATTTCATGAAGTGTCATTGGCATAACTGAGAGCAAATGCATCATTTTGCTTTTTTGCTTCTGAGAGAAAAATGCTTCTGGCACATGGCTTGCCAGAGTGGGGAGGACACTTGTTGGTTTAGTTTTGAAGGGATGGAAGAGAACTGGAGACCCTTCTCTCTGTATGTAGGATAGCAGAATGATCTAGCAGCTATAAACTTCCAAATTATAAACAGTCAGAGATAGAAGACCTGTTTTAACCTGATTCCCCTTAAATATTGAGCAGCCTTAGCTCCAAAAGGGATTATTTTTCCTTCAAAAAAGAAAGTAAATTAGATTTTATTCCAGTTTCTGTGATATATTTTTTCATGAGTTGGTTGCTGAGTCCTCATGGAAATAAAACTGACATAAGCAGTAAATGGAATTTTAAAGAAACAGGATCAAGTCCATCAAACAGGTTTTAAGCAAATTATGGCCTTTGCTTTTTATAAATATATATTTTATCCAATCAACAATAACAGCAGTTCACCATCAAATTCCAAGGACCAAATTTTGAGCTATAACAACAACTGAGGCTGCAGAAATGACCCTGTAGTAGTAGTGGGACAGAAATTGTATTCCTTTTTGCACAGAGAGGTTGCTGCAATGAAGGACAGAGGTGGGAGTGTCAGGTTTCCCCTTGATTTGTGTAAGTTGAGATAAACACTTGTATGATAAGCCTTAATGGAATAGCTGAAACATTTGAGACACCATATTATGCTTGTGTTCTGCTTGGATTTATACATTTTTATGAAGGTGTTATGGGTTTTATAGTAGGATAAGTATCCTAACTGTTCAGGTGTAAAAGTAACAGATTTCTTAGGAAGATACAAGGCCATGTATCCCTTCTAGGTCCTGCATGAGTTTCTTGCCTGTGTGATGGAGAAACAACCACCCATCAACACCACGGTCACAGTTTGTCTCTCCCGTGCTTACAAAAGCTTCATGAGTCACAGGCAGAGTCTATGAGTTAAGGGCAGTTGTGAAGAAACAAAACATCCCTTTTTGCTGATCCACTTTGCTTTTTGAGAAACATCTCTGTTACTGATCACGTTCCCAGTAGCAGCAGGCAGCTAACGTGTCACTGCAGATTCCAAAAAACCCATTGAAGGGGAGATCATCGCTCGTGCTTCACCACCAGGTGAGACAGGAGATGGTTGTATCCCAGGAGCCTGGGTTGGGAATGTTTT
>VYZP01009724.1:0-33568 GCA_013400635.1 Hypocryptadius cinnamomeus
CAGGTTTGTTGACTTTCAGGCCTGTAAGATGATATACTAGTTTTGTATAACAACCGTGTGTTTGTTATCCACATCCCTCAGATGTTTTTGGATTAGTTTCTGTTCAGTGTCTCTCCATTTGCTTGCTGCATGTTTTCCTTACAGAGCTGTGTGTCTTGATGCCTTTCTACCCCTCTCCTGTTTCTCCTCCATGCTCTTGGTTTCCAGGCAGCTCTATTCCCTCTGATAACTTTAACTGCTTCTCGTCTGTCATTGCCTGTAAGAACTTAGTCTGTCCAGCTGGCTCTTGTCTAATACACTTGTGTCTGGTTGTGGCTTTGACGACTAATCCTGTATGGACTTTTATCCTCTCAAACTAAACAAGCCAAAGTCAACATCGTTTTGCTTCCAAAATATTTCTTTCCCAGGTGCTCATTTGTGGCATTAACTTTTCTGTCACCTCCACAAAGCTTGCAACTTTGTTATGCTTTTCTTTTTAGTTATTTTGTGTGTTCTTCCATATCATCTCCACACCATATCATCTTTCTATAAACCTACCATCTCCTGTTCACCATATATCTCTAATAATGAGTAATTATTTGTACATGATGTAGTAACTTACATTGTTGTAGAACCTGAATGTCCTAGCCTTGGACAAGATTATAAATTGGTAAAAATATTGAAAAATGTAGATAGTTGTAATTCAGCATTAATGAGGATTTTAGCATTCTACAATCTTTCCTAATGCTACTTTTTAAGGCAAAAGAGAAGTTGTAAGTGTTGAATGATACAGTAATACATAAGTTTTTGTGGATGTGAAGGTGAAGTGCGTCATAATTATGGAGAAGAGCCTGGGGAAATATGGACATGCATGTTTGAAAAGGACAGCTGAGTGGTTGATGGTTTTCAGCAGGACACCTAGCTGTAACAGCAGAAACTTACTGTTACAGGATGAAAGTTTACAGATCATAGGGAAATAGACCATCAGGGGCTGTGAAAGTGAAAGCAACTGCCATATCTCTATATCAGTATAAAGCAGGTTTATCAAAGGGGATGCTTTTGAACATATGAACAGGCATAGCTTTTATTCTCTTCTCCAATTCCAATGGTTTCTTCTCCAAGGATGGAACATACCGATGCTACCATAGTTGATCCTTTCTTTGGACTCACTTTTTCTTCTAACTTTCCTTCTCTACAGGATCTATCATATTGATGACACCTCTTCAGGGTCTGGAGATGGTCAGCTTGATTACAGCAGAGCTTTTGAAGTGAGTGATGTTATGAACTAGTTTATTGTGGTGTCACTGGTAGCTTGAAAGAGCAGTAATTAGTGTTGATTTATTTATTTTTATAGATTTTCATTAGTAGAAGTGGTTGTACTTTCTTTTACTTCTACCTTTTTCACATAAGCGTTATGTTTCTTCCCTCTGGTTGGTGCTGTTACTGTGTCATTGTGTATTACTGGAAATATACAGCAAACAATAGAGAACATGGAAAAAGTATATTCTGGGTGTATACAGTATATAGACACCTGCTGTCTTCCTGGTCAGAAGCAGCTCCCCTTACTTCAACAAAATATAACTTTTGAAACTCAATAACCTTTATGGTCTTTTCTAGTATTTTGGCCATTTTCACTTCATGTGTGTGTGCAAGTGCTGGCTGTCCTTACTAATATACCTGAAATTAATTACTTAACAGCCCTCACAAGCCAGGGATTGTTGCTTTCTTGTGTTTTCTGTTAAACACCTGTTACATTTTGGGTTTCTTATTTTTCTGGAGGGAGGGGCAGGAAAAGAAAGGAAGCTGTTAATATTATTGTTATGATTGCCATAGCAAAGGCTGCTGATACCATAAACTATCCACAGACTGTATGCTGACAAGGTTTGATAGCCCCTTTTCATGTGGCTACTTAGCAACACTCTTGTTTATTTAAATAACCTTCTTTCTTTAGTGGGGCATGCTTAGCTTTGCAGTAAAACTGATACTGATATCACTTGTTTACTTTCAGGGAACAAGAGATCCAATTTGTGCAATAACAGCATCTGATAAGATACTACTTGTGGTAAGCTACATGATTAACAGAACTCCTAATTGCCTCTTGTGCTTGTAGGTGTAAGATTATTCTCTCTATGTTCATAAGCAGTCATAATTTCAAAGCATTTGTGAATTTAGAATTTACACAGACAAAATCTCTTTCTAAACTTCCTCAAAGATAACTTCAATGGTTTCTTCTGTTAACTTGGATTCTTTCTTTAGGAGGGCTAATTCACTAAGTACTTAAAATTTAATTACAGACTAGTTGCCTGAGTTAATACTTACACATAGGATTTTATAAAGTCTAGGTCAGGACTTAATTCTGTAATCTGAGTCCTGGGAAGTCTCTTTGAGACAGTATTTGAGACAGACAAAGATTTACAAAGTTTGTCTGTTTACATATTGATGTTGTAATGCATGGTACTGTACTGTATACAGAAGAATACACTTAGGGATTATACAGCTGTGTGAGGTATTGAATCATGCCAAAGAGCTGGTGCATTATTTTGCTCTAAGCTGGAAAGTGATCTCATTAGATGAACAAATTTGCATGTGGGTTTTAAAGCAAGTTAGCTGAACAGAACAAAGAGAGAGAAAGATAAGTGTTTTTTCCTGTTATCCACCCTCCAGGAAAGATCTTGTTTTGTCATGTTCTGATTCTAGTGTGGATTTTCGTTTGTTTTTTTTGTTTTATCCTTTGACTGGATTTTGCAAAATCAGAGGGTCATGGGAGACAGCATGAACAAAAGTAGTGTGATGGTTAATAGGTGACTATGGGATTGTTGCTGCTTGAAGAATATGAAAATGAACTTCTGACAATAATTAATCTGTGACTTTTTTTTGAAAAAGGAAAGGAATGAGAGGAAATGCCTTTGAGACCAGATCTGGATAAATGTGCTGAAGCTGAATGCAAATGATAGTGGTTCCATTTTCTAACACTTCTGAACTAATCTGCTTCTTAGTCTATAGGGTATATGTGAAAAAGTCAAAAATGGTAACTTATGCTGAGGATGTTAGGGACAGCTTTGGGGAAAGAAAGAAAACAAGGAATAAAGTTTTCACTCCTTTGAAATTTAATGTTGATTCATTTCCAACATAAGAGTTGAACAGCAGGCAAACCAAGCTGGATATGTTATTCATTTTACAGAAACACCATGAGAAAATAGTGGCAGTGATCATTTCATTTCAGGGATGTCACTCCTTTTACCCTGATGGCCTGATGGTATCTTGACACAGGGAATCAGTGTTTCATTCAGCAAAATAAACCACACTGGTACTTAGATTCGTTTTCTGTTACTCAAGGCTGTGAATAACCAGTATATTTTATAGCATTTCCTTTTAAATCTAGCTCTGGTCTTGCAGTAACTGGTGAGACTTGTTGGTAAGCAGACAGCCCCACATGAGCAGAGCTGTCCTGCTTTCAGATCTGGGCTGGTGCTGCTATATGGACCTCTCCTGTTTTATTATGTAGACGCTGTCTGGAGGGTCATGGCTCCTGGACTTCTGTGGGCTGTAACTGATGTGGGCTGTAACTGATGTGGACTGTAACTGTTTGTTTTAACATCCCTGATTTAAGCAGATTTGTCAATTGTAGCATCTTAGAGTATCTTGTTTAAATACCAGAATTCAGAACTTTTAGGATGATGATTCCCTCTTTTCACTCATGCTCTTTCACTTATCCCAAAGTTCTTTTGTCTAAAACAGCATATAAATAATACCATTTTAAGGGGTTTGCTGATGGACAAATTCTCTCACTAAGGCAGCATTCTTTCCTCTAGGGAAGAGAATCTGGCATTATTCAGAGGTACAGCCTCCCTAGTGTGGCTGTGGTGCAGAGCTATACCCTGGACCATCGTGCCTATCAGCTGTCTCTGAACTGCAACTCCAGGTAAGTTCTGGACCTGTTTCTAACACAGATATCCAATTTCAAAATGAAGCACTAAAATTTGTGAAAATACTAATTCTGTGTAATCTATAATTCTGTAATAATTATGTACTAATTTTAATTTGGTATAAAGCATTTAATAATTTTAGTTGTCCTTAGTGGTTGTTTAACCATTTATTTATTACTAATTATTTCCATCTGGACAGTCATTGTTCTGAGAGACTGTTAGTAAAGGTCTCCTATGTTTTACACCTGTGTATGTGAAAATACCTTTGTTTTATTAGATGAACCAAACATAACCTTCCTTTGATCATGACATGAATTGATAAAATTATGTCATAACCTGAAATTTTGTATCTATGACTTCTGTTTCTGTGTCCTTCTAAAGCCTGGAAACTTTGTTCATCCCATTTAATTTTCCATTGTTACAGGTTGTAACTAGTGGTGATGTTTCTAGTGAGTCTGGTTCTCCTGAGCTTCATCTGTGCTAATATTGACGTTGCTTTCTACTCAACACTTTTTTTTTTTTGCAAGAGAGTGCATGAGTGTTGGCAGAAAAGGCAAAAGTACACAAAAATTTGCAAGGCATTTTTAATCACTTCAAAATAATTTTATCATTTCAAACAAAATTCATAATGCATGGGTAGAGATCTCTTGCCTCTTCAGGTATTAGCCAAAAATAGATTGCTTTGCTTAAAAGGCAGAGTGATCTAGTCAGAGCCATATTAATTTTGTTTTGAACCCGAGCTGTTTTCTTCCTAAATGACTTTGTTCTAGGGAAATAAGCTTAGATCCATAAGCATTTTGAGGTTAATTTTCTAAATTGAATTTGTAATTTTAATAGGGATAAAGGCTGTCTATCTATCAATATTTAGAAATGCTTTTAAAATGGCCTTGTGGTAAATACAGGTTATTATGATTCACTGAAGACATATGCAACTGTAAATTTTCACATGTAGCCTTTTAGAAATTGTATTTTTCCTATATTTAAATGACTTAAAAGACTAATTGGATTATATTTAACATTGCCTTGGAAAAAAAGTGAAGAATATCCTTCATAGAAATGCAAGAAATCACATTTTAGGAATTAACAGTCTGCTTCACCATACTGACTTTTTAAATTAATAATCTGCTTCATTGCCTCCTAGTAAATAAGGAAAACCCATTCTGTTCAGTTGTTGAGTCTTTGTCAAGAAAAGTTTGGCAAGGGACAGACCTGTAATTTCTTCAGTTTGGTATCTGATGTATTTTCAAAATGCTGGATATAAAAATGGGCATATTTCAGAACCTTTGCAGGGCCAGATCCTGTGTGAGCAGATGAAGAGCATCTTTCCATGTGTCTGGTCTCTGCTATGCAGATACATGAAAACCATATGGATCTGTGCTGGTTCTGGCACACGACAGCATCTCATGGAATCTATAGAATTATACTGTGCCAGGTTAGAGAACAAGTTCAGATTTACAGCCTTGAGCAGTGTCATTTAGCTGCCTTATTTTTTCCCTGTTTGTTTTTCTGCAGTCGCCTTGCTATCATCGACCTCTCCGGGGTTCTGACTTTCCTGGAGCTGGAGGCGCGGGCTGCGGACAGCGCGGGGCAGCCCGAGGCGGGCGGGCAGCTGAAACTGGAGCGCAAGGACGTCTGGGACATGAAATGGGCCAAGGACAACCCGGACCTGTTTGCAATGATGGAGAAAACAAGAATGTATGTCTTCAGAAACTTGGATCCAGAGGTAAATACCAACATACATAAACTACTCATTTAAACAAGTTCACTCTTAAGTTAATGGCTCTTTCTTGAATAGTATTATTCTTGTGCTTACCATTCAGTTCTGCAAGTGTTTGTTTATATGAACTTGCTTCAGGTTATGTAAACCTCGAAATCTTACCAACTCTCACGTGGGAATGTTGTTTTGGACCATATAGGTAGAATGAATGGTCAGTCCCAGAAACATAAAAATGGTGTCATATTTTTCTTAAATGTATGAGATTTTCAGTAGTGTATTTTTTGTATGCCTTGGAATACATAAATGCAATTTTAGTAGGGATACTTGTAAAACAGTTAAGTTGAATCTAAATATTGCCAGGTGTTATTCTATCTCTTTGTCATAATTTAGTTGCAGAAAACATGAGAATTTTTAATGATGTCTGTATTTACACAATTGTCAATAATGTTAATGATTATAGTATTTGTTTCTTGTTGGAAGTGCAAATATATCCTAGTTTGGAGACGAATGTATCTAAGTGTATACTTAACAGATTTGACTAGGTTTAGTCAGACAGAATACAAGTTCATTCCTTTATAACTTATTTACCTTCCAGGAACCTATACAAACATCTGGATATATTTGCAACTTTGAAGATTTAGAAATCAAATCTGTCCTTCTGGATGAAATATTAAAGGTCAGCATAATTAATTTTATTTTGTAGGAAAAGTTGGTGTCTGTCTTAATGATAGGTATCTGTTTTGTTGGGTGAAAATAAAAGTCACCAGGAATAAAAATATGTTTCTTTATCCATTATGTTAGAATCCTGAACATCCTAACAAAGATTACATCATCAATTTCGAGATTCGGTCATTACGAGACAGTCGAGCATTGATTGAAAAAGTTGGCATTGAGGAATCTTCCCAATTCATAGAAGACAATCCACATCCCAGACTTTGGTAAAATCTCCTATGAGCCAAATTTGTTTAAATTTGTCTTCTTTTCTGTTCTTTTCCTGTTCAGACAGATCTAGTATGAAAATAAAAAAACTTGAATTAAAACCAGCCAAAGCAGTATATATTTTACACACAATTATTTAGGATTTAATGAATGTTGGAGTACCTGGAATGTCAGGCATGTGCTGTATCATGATAGTGGGTATAGGGTGTAGGCTCAGGACACCTTTTTGCTCTGTGCTATATGGGCCCCAAAACACAGTGTTCCTTGTGTTTGAGGGAATTTAAAGGAAATGGGAAGCTAACAGCAAGATAGCCAAGTTGGTTAAATTAAAATTAAAATTTATATATTTGATATTGAACATTAAAGAGCTTAAAACCCAGTAAAAGGAACACATCAGACTGATAGAAGGATAAGAGTAGTTTGAATAACCTGGTAGCATTTGGGCAGGACAGAAATGAGAAGGGCTGGGTGTGCTGTGTTCCCATGCAGCATCTCAGAAGTAATCTGAGAAATGGGAGATAGTGGCATGCTTAAACTAAACATGGCTCAGCTGTTAAACTAAAGTTGAAAAGCCTACAGAGAAAACATGTGAGGGTAAACCTGTGAAAACAGGAGTGCTGGAAATCTGTTTAATATCCCAGCTTGTAAGGGCTGGAAGAGTAAAGGCCTCAGTAGATAATTTAATGAAAAGTCAGTGCAGAACCTAAAACTTAATTGACAAGTTCCTTGATGAAGAAGACCAATTCTCTTTAACTCTCTGGAGACTGTTTACTTATCTGTACCTTTCTTTACTAATTTTGGCTCTGTTTTGAAGCTAAATGGTCTCTTGCAACATTGGATGCTTAGCTTGCATTAAGGGGGTTGGAGAGTTCACTGTTAGTTGTGATGGTTCAGAGATGAATTTAGAGTTGCTGAAAGACTGGACACCTTGCTTTAAAAGTTTGTCTCAAAAAACATTCCTTTCTAACTAGTTGTGCCTTTGTCTCCAGAATGTTCATTTTGAAAAACAGAATTTGCTAGCTATATACTGAAAGTTTCTGTAATACTATAATTTTATTAGCTTGAGTGTGTAGGGTGAAATGTTAGTGTTTTGAGTCTTCATTTTTACAAATGTCTTGAACTCGCTGAAGATTTTTGGAGCTTTGAAATTGTACTTTTTTTTTTTTTTTGCTAGTACTGTCTGTTCACTTAATATAAAATAACTGTTAGTTTTGCAAGTCTGTGTCTCAGTAAAAGTTCTATATCATAAAAACACAAAATATAGGTCAAATTCTGTTCACCTTGCTCTGGAATTGCCATGAATTTTATTTTGAGAGAAAACACATCACATTTTTATGAAGAAGAGATTCATTAGAAGTGCTGGATATAAAGCCAATATGTTCCAGATCAGAAGAAAACAGTGACCTTACTTTTAGATTGTAACAAAGAGGGTGATGTGTAGATCAGTTGGTTTCTTTGATGTCAGTGATGAGCACTTAAGTTTAAGTGATACCAGCCTTCTCAAACTGATTCAGAGATACACAGCTCCACTGCCTAAGCATGGCTTGGGTCACTGAATACAGCAATAATATTGGTGGTTTTGTCAGTGCCTCACTGCACTGAGTTTGTTTCACAATGTCAATCAGCCAGTGTAAATTTTAAATAGCCTTATTTTTGCAGAAAATTCTAGAGCTCATTCAAGCACCTGATGCATACAGGTTGGCCTGAATTCCCTATTTGCAGAACTAACCAATGGGGCAGTACCAGTTATAAAGTTCCCCAAAGGTTTTCCCTGCTGTCCCAAGCTGCTGTCCTAACAGGACCAGGAACATCCAGATGGATCAGAACGATAATTTATTTATCGTGGCCAGTGGAGCTGGAGGCACTTAGATTGAGGCTGCCATCAAGGCTTAAAGTTTCTACAAATGCACAGGGAGAAATAAATAAATGGAACTGCACTGAGACCAGCAACACATTTCACGTAAGTGTAACAGTGAAATCTTGCCCATTCCTTCTAAGCCAGTGCCCATCTGAAGAGCTGAACTAAAGAATATTAGCAATTATTTGAACATCTCTCCCTGACCAAGTACCGGGCAGATCACAGAATGTATTAGGAATAAACACACGGCTGTATTCAGATTAGCTAGTAAACAATAAATTGCAACAACTTGTATGTCTTCTTTAAATAATTACTAGTTAAATGTACCCTCATTTCATTTACTCTATAGCTGCTCTTCCATCTGCTATGTTTGTTTTTCACACAGGCGACTCCTGGCTGAAGCTGCTCTTCAGAAGCTGGATCTGCAGACGGCTGAACAAGCTTTTGTGCGTTGCAAAGATTACCAAGGCATTAAGTTTGTGAAGCGCCTGGGCAATCTGCAGAGCGAGTCCATGAAGCAAGCAGAAGTGGCAGCCTATTTTAGCAGATTTGAAGAAGCTGAAAGAATGTATCTGGATATGGACAGAAGGTAATTGCATGTAAACATCTCAGCAGTAGAAAAGTCTGGAGAAAAAAAAGCATTCCTTAATCAGGAATGGCTGTTTTCTCTGGAGAGTCTTTACCAGTTTCTGCAGAAACATAAAAGGATCAGATGGAGAGAATTTTGGTTTATCCATAGATAACCAGTTCTGTATGTAAACCAGTGCATTCCAAACAGTTTACAAAACCTTGGCTGCTCTAGGTAGTGCTGTGTTTTATAGATGTTTTATTCACAAGTATTTTGTTGGTATTTCAACTGGGATTCCAAAAATACAAACAATCTTAAATAATGTTTAATTTATGTGGTGTTGGTCTGTGCTAGTAGCCAAGTACACATTCTTCTCAATTACATATACAAACAACAGAGTTTTTAATGAACTGTAATCTTTGGAGAGACAGACTCTGGATGAAACTGTGAAACATTGAAACCAATCAGTGTAATTTTTGCTCAGGAATGAAAACAAACAAAGCAAAATTTTAGTATTGCTGGGAATATAAATTAACATTAAGTAATTAGCTAGAGCACTGTCTCTACTGAAAAAGGATAATGAGAAATCATCAGCAGCAGTTATGCAGTGTAGCCTGTAGATGGTGGTCGAACATGGAGAAACATGAATCACTCATGCACATGAGAAATTTTTAAGCTTTGATTAATGGAGCCATGAAAAACAGTAGGGAATAATGGAGAAAAAAATTAGTTATTATTTCATGCTGTAAGAATGAAAGTAAGGGGGACAGGGTGGCAGGGCAGAGGGAGAAGGCAGGAGCTGGGGAGAGTTTTCATGACCAGGCACCCCAGTAGTGCCTGGTAATGAAAACTTCCTTGCATGTCGTTAATTAGTTGCTGGCAATTGGGTGGTTTGGGGATGTGGGCTGCCTCCTCAGCACTTCAGTCACACTGCAACACCCAGTTTTAGATATGGCATATTCCTTTTCACATGGCTGAAGAGAAATTTGGACATAGAATTGCAGAAGTCAAAAACTTACTTTTTTGTTTACTGGTTTCAAATTTCACAACTAAAAAAATCCAGATAAGGATCTACCATAAATCACAATGAAATAAATATATTTTTCAAATAAAATTCTAATGTTTTTAGATAGATGCTCTTACTTAGCTGACTGCACTGACTTTCTCATGCCTTCCTTAATTTATTTGTAAGGTGAGGGCATTTTTAAAAGAAGGGCATAGGTCTCTCCCATTTATTTTCTATGCACCTGCAGAGTTACTTTTATATGAGGTAATATAGAATTATTCTGTTTGGTGGAAAAAACATGCCAGACAGACATACAGTGAGTCATATGTATGCATGAATAATAAAGAGGAAAAACTACTGCTGAGTCCTTTCTCCTTAATCCAAAATCACCCTGAATCTGGAAAATAAGTCTCTGAAATCCATTTTATTACATCTCAGCTTTAGCCTCCATTATTCATATTTGTTGCTTCTTGGTCTTTCCCCTCACCTTCCTTCGGCTTTTAGCCTTTTGCAGCTGCTGCCATCTCTTGTAGTGGGTCAGCAGTGAAAGATGCAGAACAGAATAAGAGGGAGCCTGAAGTAACATCAGCCCAACTGTCTCACTCATTTAACTCCTCACACAGGAGTGCGGCTGATAAGGAAGTGCATACATGTGATATCACCTGGGAGCTCTCTTGAGTATTTGCTTTAATGGAATAGTGTTTAAATTGTAAACAAGTTATCTAGGATCACTCTGATACCTGCATTGCAGGTGAAAACACTTTTGGATGCTTTTCTCGAGATATTTGTTACCTCTTTTGTTGTGTTTGACTTTTCCCTGCTGTTTCCTGTTTAGAGATCTTGCCATTGGGCTGCGGATCAAACTGGGCGATTGGTTCCGCGTGCTGCAGCTGCTGAAAACGGGCTCGGGGGGCTCGGACGACGCCCTCCTGGAACAGGCACACAACGCCATTGGAGACTACTTTGCAGACAGGCAGAAATGGTATGGGCTGTACAGGAACCAGTAGTAAGGAACTTACAGAGGAAATTATTAAACTGATGACAAGAATTAATTTGTGAGGAGGGACAGATATCAGGAAAGTCAGGATGCAATACATTGGATAATTTTGGAATAATGAGATTTAGCTCATACCTTTATGGTTCCATGATCTGATAAACAGAGAACTGATCAGCTTCCTAAAGGGTGAAGGTCGTATAAATCTCTGCTTTGCCAGAAGTCTGTCTGCTTCAAAGGAAGGGAAGAGAAATACCTATACAGTTATATTAGGCTGGATATAGAACGTATTAAAAAAAAAACAAAAGGGATTAAAAGTAGTACATAATCACTAACTGTCAGTGAATTTTCTAAAATACTTCAAACCACAAATATTTGAGGTCCAGAGCTCTCTGACCTGGATCTGTCTCCAGCTGTTGCCCAAACTGAGCACCCAAGGAAGATTTTAAGGGCAGTACACACCTGTAATGGTATTTCTCCAGAACCCATTTTGCAGTCAGGTGCTTACTGAGCCAGAGGTAATGTCTTCATAGCTAATAACTTGCAGGGGATTTTTTTCATGAATGTTTGTCGTTGCCTTCTAAGCCCATGTCTTAAGAGTTCCACAGCTCCACTATGTATTGCCATTATCTAGACTGTATTGTCACAATACAGCTGAAAACTTGTGATTAGGTTTTGAAAGTTGAGTTTTACATGCTTTAGGTAACTTTGGAGAATGGTCTTGGAGGTCTCAGTGTTTGCATTTTAAAATACAGAAGCACAACAGTAAAGCCCTTTTCTGGAAGTTTAGCTGTAAGTTGTCCTCCCTCATCTCTGCAGACATGGGAATGCAGCTTTAAGAATTCCTTGACTTCCTAATCTTCTGCTAGTCAGAGAATCAATATTGCTACACTTTTAATATAATGATCTGTGAAAATTAAAATTTTTAGTGCATTTTGGAAAAACAGTGAAATTCTAGCTATGAAAGTTTTTCAAGCAAAGTTACCTATTTAAAATAATGTGATTTTAAATTTACAAATGCAAAAGACTTACAGAATAAAAAACTTCTCTTGTGTTTATATATCAGAAGCCACCACATTTTTTTGTCTTATTAGGTTAAATGCTGTACAGTACTATGTCCAAGGACAAAACCAGGAACGTTTAGCTGAATGTTACTACATGCTAGAAGACTACCAAGGACTGGAGAATTTGGCCAACTCACTTCCAGAGAATCATAAATTGCTTCCTGTAAGCAAAAAGCACCTTTATTGTTCATTGTCTTTTACCCAACTATTTATTTAAAATTTCCCATCTTGGGAGGGTTAAGAATGAGAGAATGAATGCAGTGTATGACCTACTCACTTACGTGCAGTGGTGCTACTGTGGTACTGATCTCTAGTATTACTGTTATTTTCATACTCCATCACTCTTCCTTTCCCTTATTGTCCCAGTTCCCCAGAAAGACCTGACTGACAATACTCTAAAAGGAGGGAAAGTAGATGGGATAGGATGTGTAGGATATGTAGGTGAACAGGGTACAGGTCTGTATATGTAGCAGGAAATTACCTACTAAACAATAGCTAATTTAAAACTGTGCTGTGGTTGACTTATTCCAAAATGCTTGAAAAATGCAAAACATGCTCCTTTAATGCCTTTTCCAGTAAATCAAGACATAGCATTTTCTTTTAACCTCATTGTAATAGCTTTCTTGAATTTAGAAGCAGTGCGTGAGCCTAGCACACTGTTCTAAAGATTTACAACAATGCCTGGTGCCTTCACAGGGTCCATGAAGCAAACAACCCATTCCCCACCCTCTTGGACTTAAATTAACCAAGCAGGAGCACTGCTGTTGCTGCACAATGTACTGAAAATGCAGAAGTGAATTTAATACAGTGCTGATACTTTTTGCAGGATATAGCTTATATGTTTGTGAGAGTGGGGATGTGTGATCAAGCTGTGTCAGCCTTTCTGAAATGTAATCGACCAAAGGATGCCGTGGACACCTGTGTGCATCTCAACCAGGTAAAACAGCAGGAGATAATCTGTAATAATACCAGCTTAACAGTGAGATTTCTATCCTAGTGCCCAGTGGAATACAAATACTTGTTAACTGTCAGATGATTTGTCATAATTTCTGGAAAATTCATACTTCAGTGCTTAAACCAGTTCTCTGAGATTAAGATTAAAACACTGGAGGGGCTACATGCAAAGCTACATGCAGGGTTTGTGGGCAGCATGTTCAGCATACAGACATTTGTAGCCTCTGTGGAGCTAGGCTGTGCTGCCTCCTGATGGAATGGGACAAGACTGGAGAAGAGATAGATGTCCATTCTGGATATTTTCCACATCCCCCTCCTTTGTATAGATGCAAATAGATTTGTGACAGCATGAGGATGTAGCTGGAAAAAGCTGAGCTGGAAACTGATCTGCATGTTTATAACTAGAGCTGTTTACTGGTATGATTTAACCTGTGCAAATGTCTGTGTCAACACAAGTAAGGGAAAAACTGAGGATGGCTATGAGGAACTCGATGGATTGGAATGGCAGGACTGCCTAGGGCTGGCTTTTTGTGAACAATGTCTTAGTTCATGGAACTGAAGAGCTATTAGGTGTGAGATTCAATTAAGATCTCAGTCCTGCCTAACTTTTCATCTGGGGCAAACACAGTAGCCAAACCACTGAAAATCAAGAAAATTCACAGACAAAATGAGGTGTATAGAAGGATAAGTAAAGTGTTACTGTGTGCTTTAAGCTTCTGGGCTGAGGGCCTCTTTCAGACATGCTTTTGAGAGTCTGGTTTAGGCTTTTCTTGGTTGAAATCCACATGTCCAGCTATGAGCTACAGTGAAATGATTTTGCGTAGCTTTCATAAAAGTAGAAGCATCTGTTTTATATGTGGTTTAGGACAGAAGTCTATCAGTGATGAAGAGAGACGGGGAAGACTTTGAGATGGTCAAAGAATCTGATTTTATTGTGGACTACAAATGTTTATATACTGTTTTAGGAAGGCTAGTAATGTTTTACCGCAATGATTGGGTTAAAGATCACATAAACAAACTTATACTTTAAACATCTCTTCCTTGCAGAAGTCTGATGTAATTTTCTTTTTTCTGGCAAATCCGTCTGATTTGATCTTCTTGCAGTCTTGATTTAATTCTCAAAGTTCTGTTTGCTCTTGCCAAGGCATCCTGTTATCAAATCTCTTATGCTAATAAGGTCCAAAATAATCTCTGTTTTGGGTACACCAACATTGTTCCAGTATTTTTTTCAGTACTGCTGCATCACACGATTGGCAATGATGTAAGCATTTGTATTCTCTTGCTTTTTATGTTAATTTTATAGTAGTCTGGTTCAAAATGGTGATGAAATATTGCACACAGATGCTGCAGTCTGTTCATGGATAACTGGTTTGTTCTGAGAGTGTATTTGAAAAAATGAGATTAATAATTGACTCCTTTAATTTCTAGTGGAATAAAGCTGTGGAGCTGGCCAAAAATCACAATATGAAAGAGATCGGATCCTTGTTAGCCAGATATGCAAGTCATTTACTGGAAAAGAACAAAATCCTTGATGCTATAGAACTCTATCGTAAAGCCAATTATTTCTTTGAAGCTGCTAAGCTCATGTTCAAGGTATGGCAGGTTTTATTTTTATGTTGAATGACTGGGGTTTTTGGACTAGCTCTTACTGTATCTGTGCTTTTACTCCCTTGGGGTTATTTTGGTTTTACCAATGTCTAGGCAATAAGCAGATGTCATCATAGAGGATACTGCAAAGATGAACTCGACTCCCAGATTTCATGTATCTCTATGTGTAATAGTTACCCTGGGTGTCCTCTGTAGCTAGTGGAGAGGAGACTTTGGGGACACAAGCCATCTGTTTATTTATTTTGAGACTTTCACTTCAGTAGGAGATGAACTGCACCTCAGAAAAGGTCCTGATGCCCTCCATTGCCTAATAAAAGAGTATAGTAGATGGGCCTGGGGTGCAATGTCCACATTATTTTAGATATCATGGGAGTTATTTTTATCTCCTTTAAAAGGGAAAAAAAAAATGGCAGCAAGAACTAGAAGTTAAATTTTGGTATTTCTTCAATTAGTTCCTTCAATTAGAAATGGCTGTGGTGTGCTTTTAAGATAAAGCTGTTGCTTAGATTTGGTTTGGCTGCAGAGATTTCTCTACATAGCTTAAAGTCTTGTAGGAGTGATATGTAATTTTTACAGCAAATATTTATAGCAGTATATATATATATAATATATGTTACTTTCAAAAGCCATTCTTCTTTTCTGGGAAAACCACTGACCTTACTGAAAGCTATGTATGTGTTTAAAAATTGCTATTTTTTCGTTTATTTTTATACTAGATCACTAGACTTATACATGGTTACACTGATTTATCCTTCCTGAGAATCTGGCTTTATATACATCTTAGCTAAATAAATATAAAATAATGTGCATACTTCACTTTGACATTTTCATTTATAGTTCTGTTTGCAGTCTAAATTATTGCATTTAAAGGCAGAATCATTTTTTGGCATGATTTCCTAGGTTTGTACAAGCATGCAATTGTCCAAGAGAATTAAATACCTTTGGTTTGGTTTTTTTTTTTAAGATTGCAGATGAAGAGTCAAAGAAAAGGACAAAGCCTTTGCGAGTTAAAAAGCTTTATGTGCTATCAGCCTTACTTATGGAACAGTGTCATGAACAAATGCAAAATGCACAAAGGGGAAAAGTTAAAGAGAAAAGTTCAGAGGTAATGTCTTTTTTATTTCCCCTTTCTGAATTCTGGTATCTGCTAGCTAGTCACAATAAAGCAAACCATCTTCATGGGAGCCTAGAATGTTTTTTTAATAACCCTTTTCCCTGCTAAGAACAAAGCTTTCCTTCAAGCAAGTCCCCCATGAAAACATATTGTTTTAAGTATTATTTTAAAACATTTAAATTGTATGTATTAATAGATATTTTTCTTCCTAAGTTTAACATGGTTTTCTTAATATTTTCACTATAACAAAGAAAACCATACTAAGAAACTTCCTGCAAGACTCTTGTGTCATTTAGGAGTAAGTATTGATCCCAAAGGGTGATCTGGGATTACATTAAGCTATGTTGCCTGTAATTCAACAGGGAGATGGCTCCAGATACAGGGGAAGAAAATGGAAGAATTTTTTTTTCTCTGCTCACACATTTATCTTCATATGCACAAATGAAATAGTTTAAACAAATTTTTAAGAGCTCTGGTGTTGAAATGCAGTATTAATCCAAACCATGAACCAGTCTGCAGATGTGCACAAAATATATTTGTATACACATGTATATGATATTTATCTTTGAAAATCTGCACCAGATGCTGTGCCTGTGCTCTGCACAGAAAGCCTGACAATGCTCACTGTAGGTCCATTTGTATTTTGCCTACTTAACACGGACAGTGGTGTAATCACCAAGTATAGAAAAGCTCTTTGCATATATCCCCATTTCCTGCTGTATCTGTTTCATATAAAAATTACTTGTGATACTGGTTTGTTTTCAGAGTGCTTCAGCTTTGGCTGGTTTGCTGGAAGAAGATGTTCTTTCTTCAACGAATCGCTTTGCAGACAATGCTTGGCGAGGAGCTGAGGCTTACCACTTTTTCATACTTGCACAAAAACAGCTCTATAAAGGTTCTGTAGATGCAGCACTTAAAACAGGTAAGAATTAATTTTCAACCCTGTAAAGACAAAGACAGCACATAACTTCATTTATAGCTGCCACATTTTTCAGTTCTTAATAAATCCATGGAATTTAAACCAAAACCATATCATGAATCGAATATGGCTGCAGTCACAATAACTGGAAAGGACTTTGCTGAAGAAAATGCAAATCTTTCCAAATATTACCTGGTAAATTGGTTAATCTCTGTAGATGTTCTGCTGACTGTTTTGTTTCTCTCCCTAAATTATACGGCATACCTAAATTTACATAAGACCTCCTTGTAGAGCTTCACAAAAAAGCTGCAGGAATTAGAGAAACAAATAGCACCTTGTATTTTGTCCAATTAATGAAGACTTCAAATCCTTCTAATATTTTTACAACCAACCAACCAAAATAAAGTGTTTCAAGCAGACACCAATTTCCAAGTGAAATCTGCTAATTTGTTTTTTAGAGCAATGCTTCACAGTCATGTCAATAAAAAGACTGTGGTTTTTGTCCTATTTTTAGAATTAATGCTGTCATCTAGTAGCAACTATTTCATGCAGATGCTTGTACTTCTCAGAAGATATGTAATAATTTCCTTGGATTTCTTTTTTTCATTTTTTTAGCTCTTCATTTGCGAGATTATGAAGACATTATCCCTGCAGTTGAAATCTATTCCCTTTTGGCACTCTGTGCATGTGCAAACAGAGCATTTGATACTTGTTCAAAAGCCTTTGTTAAATTAGAATCCTTGGAAACTCTTAAGCCAGAGCAGAGGCAACAGTACGAAGAGCTTGCTCTAGAGATATTCACAAGATATAGACCAAAGTATAACAAAACACCTGATCTGGATGATGTTCTTGAGAGGTGGGTTTATTTTTATATGATACTGTAATAATACTGTCACTTTTTTCTGCTGTTTGCTGTGTCTTGGGTTTTAGCAGGTTTTGTGTGTGACCAAATTAAGTGCTTTGCTGCTTAAACCAAATACTGGGCAAGAATGAGGCAGGAGTTAGCCAGTTTGGAGGAAGGTAATACAGCACTGTGTTTTTTGGGAAAATTGACTGCATTCGAGGATCTGGGCAAAAAGATGTAACTTCATCTTAATTTGAAATGCAGGTAGACAAAGCACAGGAGTTTTAGGACCTTTGAGACTGTGTCATGTGAGATTAAAGTAAGAATGTTACTGTTTGCATCTCCATGGTGGAGTGCTGAAAGTATCAACAAGGGGCTGTTTAACCATTATTAACGAACAGGTCTCCAGTGTTTTGTGAATTACCTAAATCTGCTTGGTGTGAAAAGAGCAATATGTGAAGTTAAAATTAGTATGAAGGCACATTTAAGGGGTAAGTCCTTGGAGTATCTGTACCCACAACAGTGTGTTTGGTATGTTTCCTGCTGAGAGCATGGAACTTGTAAATATGGAAATCAATTGTGAATCACTTTTCTTCTAGCAAACAGGATTTTAACCTGTCTTGACTGACTGCACTGTGCAGCTGTACAGAATCTCAGAGCAGCTGTGATTGTTGACCCTTCAGACATCAGAGGACAGAGTATAATAGCAGTGCAGGTGTCCAATCAGGCCTTACCTTTAAATGGCCTTCACTGCTTCTTTTCATTCCATCTTTTGGATCTGCTAGTCCTGATTTGTTGACTGTATGGTTCTGGAGGTGGGCATTCTCTGGTGTGAAGATTTATATACTTGGTTACTTGAACAGTGAAGTGTTACATGAGCTAATAACAACTGGCACACCACATTTTTATTCTTTCAGCTTTACTCTTTTCTTCTTTTTTTTTTTTGTAGTGGAGATGGTAAACTTCCTGTATGTGTTGCAACAGGAGCCCCTATCCTGGAGTATCAATTCTGGATGTGCAGTGTGTGTAAGCATTGCATGAAAGCCAAAGAAGCAGGCCATTATAACGCCTGTCCTCTGTGCCACAGCACAGTAAGCTGAGGATAAAGACTCTGTATCTGCATTTATGACTGCTAAGAACAGCCTCTAAAATGTTAATATCTTTTGAAATATGACTCAGGTACTGTATTGTAGCAGTTAGTGCTGCTATTAGAGAAACATTAAAAAAAACCCCAAAGCCAGAACAGAAAACCCACAGAGAAACCTTTACTGCTTCCGTTTAGCTGAAGAAATTACCGTGTAAATAGATTCCATTTTTGCTACACTTTTTAAAAAAAGATTTAAGGTAAAAGCATTCTTTTTGAATTGTAGATTGAGCCTAGTTTCAAAACTATATGAGTTGAATGTAGGCTCATGTCAATATGTTCTACTCTGAGCAGGCTCCATTTTTTTGCCTAATTCCATAGGAAAATACTGCGTTTTCTCAGAATTCACAGTTTTTTGAAGGAAGTGATTCCTGAGTTGAAATAATGTCACAATAATTTTGATAATATTACCATATACGTTTTTGTACTACTGTTTAGAGTTACTAGAGTGATGATAACCAGTATAAGCATACATTAGTGCTGGTTTCTTTTGCCAAGTGTATTTAAACCCACCATAAAATAAAGGGCTTGAAAACACGGAGCAGTCAATGTGTCAGTTGGGTTCCTAAGCTTGGGTGGTGTCATCTTCAACAGCTTAAGGAAACCTCCATGAACTTGCAACCTGGAGCCTGGCATTTTTCATGTAGCTTGGGAGAGCAGCCTGCATCTGTTGAACAGATTTCAGGAGCTGAACTGTCACTCTTGTGACACACAAAGGTCCAAGGAACGATGTCTCACTGTCCCACCTTACTGCTGGTTTGTGCTGTGGCAGTGCTGCAGGGCCTTGAGCAGGGGGTGAGCTGTGCCCAGGGCCAGCCAGCACCCAGCTGTCTGACAAGAGCTGTGAGCTGTGACCTTCACATTGTGCCTTGGCACGTTTGAGGAGAGCAGAGGAGCTCTTCTGTGCTCTCACCTAAGCTTAGGCCACGTAAGGATAAACCCCATCTCCACAGAATCACAGAGTAGCCGAACAGCCTGGATTGGAAGGGATCTTAAAGACCATCCTGCTTTAAGCCTGCTGACAAGGACTGCAACACCTTCCACTAGACCAGGTAGCACAAAGCCCATCCAACCTGTTCTTGAGTATTCCAGGGATGGGGCATCCACAGCTTCTCTGGGCAACCTGTTCCAGTGTCTCACCACCCTCACGGTAAAGAATTCCTTCCTTATGTTTAACCTAAACCTTCCCTCCTTCATCTTAAAGCTATTCTCCCTTCTCCTATCCCTTTATGCCCTTGTAAACAGTTCCTCTCCAGCTCTCTTAAGAGCCCCTTTAGGTACTGGAAGGTGCTCTGAGGTCTCCACCAAGCCCTCTCCAGGCCGGACACCCCCAGCTCTCCCAGCCTGTCTCCCGAGGAGAGGTGCTGCAGCTCTCTGATCGTCTTGGTCTCCTCCGGCCTCGCTCCAGCGGGTCCATGACGTGCCTGTGCTGCGGCCCCAGAGCTGGAACGCTGTAGTGCCGGTGGGGATCTCAGGAGAGAGAGCGGAGCAGGGGAGCAGCCGCTGCCGTGGCCCGGCTGTTGTCACTGTCACCATTGCCGCAGCTCTCCCGGCCCCGCGCCGTCCCTCACGTGGCCGCGCGCGCCGGCGTGCCCGTGACGTCACGNTGACTTGTGGAAAGATTTGCACTGGGGTAAAACAAGCCAGTTCCAAAGAGTGCCATTAAATCTGACATAAAGCATCTCCCAAGCACCTCTAGCGCAGCCTTCTCGACTTCCACTCGGCTGCCGGCCACCTCTGGGGAATTTGCTGCCCCAATTTTGATGATGCCATAACAAAACGACAGCCGTGTGCTTTTTGTTAGAGCTTGGCCATTGCGGAGGTCGAGGGACTGGAGAATGGAGCTGGGCCATGGGCAGCAGCTGGAAGCTCTGTGCCTGTGTGCCAGCTTTAAGGCTGCCTCATTGTTGGTGTGGGCCTTTTGTCTCCTCTTGGGAATAAACAGGCTGAACTGAGCCTTAAGTGCATTTGAGTCCATTCTCGATGTGAAACGCTTTTCACGGTTGGGTCTGTGGAGAATCCAAATGCCATTGGTCCAGGAAGTAGCTGCTACTTTGTGGGTGAAAGTATTAGGAGGTGTTCTTGAGTTGTCAGAGGTTTGTGAGCATGAGCAGTTACAGAAAGATAATTTTACTTTTTCTTTTTTTTTTTCTTTTTTGGGACAGGAGACTTTGATGAGGCCATGCAAGATTTCAGGAAAGTGTTAGAGTTAAACCCCCAATTTGAAGATGCTGCATTGAGTCTAAAACAGGCTATTCTTGATAAAGAAGAAAAACAGAGGCGGGGTTATTGAAAATTCAGGTAGTGATGTGATGTGAAAATATTCCGCTAAACATGTGATTTTTGACATTGATGGATGAAACACAAGATTGTTTACATCTGTTATGACCTCTTGAAGGACTTCATTCTTAGGTAAATAAGTTAAAAATTGATTATGATTGCAAAGTAACCTGGATTTGGGATTTTTATTCTTGAGGGAAGGTGTAATGTTGATCTCTGTGAGACACATGTACAGATTTTGTACAGAAATACTTTGTAATTCTATAATAAATGTATTATCCAGATTAATTGAAAATAAAAATGAATGTGTACTTTTTATCTCGTGATTGTCTGCAGAGTTTACCATAGAAAATATTCACAGGAGGAATTGTGGCTTTCTCTTCCTTATTAAAGAGATCAATTCCCTGAAAAATGCGGTGTGAAATCCATCTGATGGAGCTGGCTGTGAACACCCAGGCAGCTTCATTTCTCACATGGTAGGAGGGACCATTACTGAAATCCATAAATCATCAGCAAGAAGGATCCTTGCAAATTCATAGCAACACAAGTTCTAATAAAAGGAATCCTCTCTGATTGCTCACATGAGCATTAGGATTTTGTTCTTTAAATTATGCCAGTGACATTTTTGCTGCTTACTGTGAGTTCCTCTGTGGATGAGCCCAGAGCCTGCAGAAGCACAAGGCTCGCTGAAGGTGGTGGGACCATTGGGGTGAGTGGTGAGAGCGGACTGGAGCCTCTGGATATCCTTCCCAGCAGCCTCACCAAGATCACTTTCAGTGTGGGGATGAACCTGCCACAATTGAAACAGGGTTGAGAAAATGCTGCATTTACCTCTTACGCTCTTGACACTTGACTGTAGCCATTTGAAGTTACAGAAATTGATATGTAATATCAGGATGTGACCATTCACAGTTTGAGAAATAGGCAATGACCATTTTTTCTCCCTCAGAAGTCTTAATTTTGGACTTGATATATTAAGCACATGGTTTGCTACCATTTATCTTGGTGTTCTGTCTAAAACAACACAGATAATTCAATTACTTGATATATTTCATGCCACCTCAGTCTTAAAAACGGAGAAATCCTATCAACTCTTGACTGATGGTGAGAAGGTGAGCTAGAACTAAACATGTTCCTGACTGACCTTGCCAAGACAATTAAAAAAGCAGTAATGAACAATTGAATGTGTCTTAGGAAGTTTTACTGTGAGAAGAGAGATCACAGATGTGATTCTGCACAGAACACTTAAAAGGACAGGATATAGATCAAAATATTAACAGTGACCAAGTATTTTAGAAAACAAAGATGCTAGAGATAATATTCCAGCTTGTGTTGTTTTGTGAATGTTACTTAATTACTTCTCATGCAATTGCTGGCACAGAAATACTGCACAGGGCTGGGGAGCAATTGCCAATTCTCCACAGTATTTCCTTGTCTCCTGTGAAAGGATGAACTGTCGTCATGCACTTCAGCTTAATCTGGAGTTCTTTCAAGGTAATTTTGGCCAGTAGGGTTTTCACATTTTCCCCTTTCACATGCACACAAGCCACTTAGTTCTCTGGCTTTCAGGTTTTCAGCCTGAAATTATTAAATAGCCCTGCTGGTTTCAGCTGGGGTAGAGTTAGTTTTCTTCATGGGGCTGTGTTTTGGATTTGTGCTGAGCACAGGGTTGATAATATGGAAATGTTTTTGTTATTGCTGAGCAGGGCTTGCACAGAGCCAAGGCCTTTTCTGATTTTTGTACTGCCATGCTGGGTTGCACACCGGGGATGCCTGGGAGTGTGGCAGGAGACACAGCTGGGACGGGTGATCCAAACTGACCAAAGGGATACTCCACACCACAGGGCATAATGTTCAGGATATAAAGTGTATAAAAAACCCCAAAACTTGATGTATTTAGTAACTCCCCTGGTCCTACAAAGTTTCCTAAAAGTTTAAGAATTAAAAGCCTAATGGAGAGTAATAAAATTCTTTTATGTAATGTTTTGTGAAATTCAGGCAACCTCTCAGTCTGTAAAAGGAGCAGGGTTCTGTGCTTTGGATGCTTTGCAATGCAAGGTGCTGTAGCTTTATACCTTCACTGGGCTTTAGGGATTGTCTCTCCATGAGAATTCCACATCTCTGGAGCTCCTGGGTCAGTCCTGCCCGTTCCACTGCCCTTGTCAAAGGCACGGGTTGCACCAGTAAGTCAAACAGATGGTTGCTGCTAATGCACTGTGACTCTCTTTACTCTGGCCAGAAATATTTCAGACATGAATAATTCTCAGCTGCTTTCCCAAGGTTTCCTACCTATAAACCTACTCTCCCAAACCCTTGACTTTCCTTCCACAGCCGTCACTGGCAGCCCCTCTGCTTGGCTCGTTCCCTGTAGGCAGGGTTAATTTGGCAATGAGTAACTGTTCTCACCTGATGATTTACCTCTAAACTTAGGAAAAACCCTGTGAATTCCATGCTACATTACAGAATCTCAAAGAATAACATCTCTGCCTTACAGAACAAGGCAAAGAGTAACATCATCATCCTGTGCTTTTCCCTAGGACTCCATTTGTCCTACTGAAACATGGGAGGAGGAGTTGTCACACAACTATCAGTGTTGCAAGGCCTTTCCCTTGCTTGTGCAGAAAGGTGGGAAAAGGTGACAGAACACCAAGGTTAGCAGGGCAGTGAGCAGTGTGAGAAGGGTTTTCATGCATGTTTAGTGTGAGTGCAGCATGGGGAACAAGGAGAGCCTTTCCAAATGGAAAGCTGCAGCACACTGAGGCCACAGGGTTTGGTTGTCAAGTAGCCAGAATAATTCCCTCTTCCAGATGCCTGCCTTCTGAGTGAGCAAGGGAGATTTGGTCAGCATGGAAAGCCTGAAACCCTTGGGCTGCTGCAAGTGAGGGCTGCACTGTGCACTTCTCATCTAGTAGGTAACCTTGTTAAAAAGTGACTGAGGAGAGAAAGGTGCACTATTCCAGTTTTGTGGGGATTGAACACCTCTATCTCAGTCAAGCTCAACTATGCAGGTCATGCTCTCTGTTGCCTGTCAAGAGGGGAAGGATTCAGAAAAGCAAAAAGTGTTCAAACCTGAAGATTGCTAGTGGGAGGATAATATCCAAAATTCTTTTATGTCAGCAGATGTTCATCTGCCCCATCCTTTTAACAGAGGCGTGCATGGGCTGGATCAGTGAAACAGATTTGACCCCAGCCAGTGGCTTTCATGCAGAATGGAAGGTCTGGTTGCTTTCTATGAAAGCAGTTTGCTGAGAGATCTGGTCAAGTTGGAGACCCCACTTCCAGCATGTTGTGACCATTTGAGCTGAATGTTGGTCTGTTTCCTAAGATTATTTCCAAGATTCTGCTTGTAGGATCCCTTTAGTGCATGAGCAGGGAGGGATTGGATGCAGTCCAGAGCAGTGCTTCCTACAGCTCATGGTGATCAGTTCTTTCATCACTCATGTTGGTGTTGTACAAGGAGCATATGAAATGGGCCTGAAGGATATCCTTGTCTCCCAGCAAGGAACAACTGGTCCAGCTGTGTTCCAGTTCACAACAGTAGGTTCCAACCTAATTCCTGTTGCTATGGAAAAGGCTGATCAGTGCTTTTCAGGCTGGGGACTCCCCAGCATGGGGACTCTGGTGTGCCTCTGTCTGTGCATTAAAAATAACTTAACTTCTCTCCCAATTCCTTTTCTCCACTTTGGCTGGGTAATGAAGGCTTGTTCAACTACAGTGGTATGAGCAGAGTGGCTCCTGAAAGATAATCCAAGGAACGATTTAAGCCCATAGGCCTGAAAACTGCAATCTAGGACAGGAGTTAGGTGCTGAAGTTCCCTCTGCAACACCTGAGAGGTAGGAATAATTCCAGGAGAATGGAACTGCAGAGCAGTGCACCTGTGCAATAGCGTGGCTGAATCATACTGTGGGAAAGACACCCTCAAAGGTAAACAGGGAATGTCTAACCCTAACACACCGTGAGATTTGGTGTGAAAATCATCATCTACACCATGAACAGCAACCAAGGTAGGAGAAAGAGACCAAGGATTGGAATTGCTCTGGCTTGTCTTTGGGAAGGGGGAAACCTGAAATCCCTGTTGAAATGGGAATGCAAGTCTGTCTTTTCTTTTCCATCTCCTTTCCAATGTATGTGGAAAAGTCTCCTCATCTGTCAGGTGGTGGGGGAAGGGTAAGGAATGCTGCTGCACCTCTTCCTGGTTTTCCAGGGCAAAAGGGGAGGATCTGGGATAGCCCACTTACTGCAGACAAGTTTATCTAAATATACTCTGCAAAGCTGCAAGACAAAGTGAACCTCAGTGACACCAGACCAGACCTGGTGCTCTCCTGTGTGGTCTGAGAGTGCTGAGAAGAGCTAGCATTTGGTCATTATTATTTCCCCTTCATCCTAGTCTACAAATTTCTAGAGGACTGCTTTTTAGATTAACAGAAGGTTAACCTAAACTTATAAATTTGCTACTGCTGTTAAAAACAGGGAGTGTGCTCTCCTGGCAAATGCATGCATGGCAAATGCAGTAACTTGCTGGGCTCTGCAGTGTGGGCTGTGGACAGCAGAGTGCACTGCTCATGCAGCAGAGGAAGGCAGCGCCCAGGCAGCTGCTGGGGGGTCCTGGGGTCACAGCACCCTCCCATTCCTTTTCACAGATCTTACTCCTTCAGCAGGTACAGCTTAAAGAGGGCATCTATTCAGCAATCATCTCAGGCAGGACTGCAGCTTTTGGGAAGTGGGCCACGTGTGTGCACTGACCAGGCAGGCTGGGGAGGCAGGGCTGCAGGAGCTGGGAAACCCTCTGGAGACTGCACACGAGCGTGCTGTCAGCACGAGTGTGCCATCTGCCTCCTCTGCACTGCTGTTGAACATCTACATGTGCTGCAGCCACACCTGCAGGTACACCCTGAGAGTGATTACAGGTGGTCATGTGTCAGGTTTGTACTTGATCTCTAAAAAAATAATAAGAATGAAAAAAAAAAGCTTTCTGTGTGCACAGAAACAAAAAATACCAGGTGTCATTTTTGCTCATACTGCAGTCAGTATCCATCTGCTCACATTTAGTTAGCTTTTTCCATACAGGGGCAGGTGAGAGAAAATGAGGAACTAACAGATTTCCAGGAAGGTCAGGTTGATGTCATGATACAGACAAAGCTCTGCATTAGTGGGCAGAAGCCTGTGCCCTAGTGTTGCATGCTGGAGGGATGCTGGCAGCGATGCTTGGCTCTTTCAAGCCAGTGTTGGTACAGCAGATGGCTGCTCTTGCACATCAGCAAGGAGATGTTCTGTGCTTACATTGCTTATTGGTGTATTTTTATTTGACTTTTCAGATTTGCACTTTACATTCAGATGGGAGGATTGGCAGTCACTTTGTGAAGTATTACAAGAAGCAGCCATAATTAGAGCTGGAATAATTTTAGTGATCTGCAAGTCCATATTTGAGCGCCTTGAAGACACACGAAGTGTTATTTTGCAGCCTTGGGTCATTTTCTGCTAAGTTTTCTTCTGTAGCCACTTCAGAGAAGCAACAGGTTGCAAGATTTACTGATCCTGTTAGCAGACTCAAGAACTTTCCAGTGCTGTCCCACCATCTGGTCTTTAAACTTCGTGCAAATAGTTCTGGTGGTTCCTGGAAGCAGTGGCTGCTGTGTCCAGTGGCACCATTTGGAAAGCAGCCAGCACAGCAGAGCCTTCAGGTGCTGTTGGAGACACACACAGAGGCTGAAGTGAGGAGTGATGTTGGAGCAGACAGCTCAGCAGCTCTGGTTGTCCAAGGGTGGTTGAAGCTATAGGAGAAACCCTACTCTTTGGAGGATTTGAACAATTCAAAAGCATTTGGAATATGGCAGCGTGCCTTAGTGCCTTAGTGTTTGTTTCTGAACTTTTGGATCTCTTTTCTCTCAGACTGGGGGCAGTCCTGTTGAAAACCTGTTGAAATAATACCTGGCTCCAAAACTGCCTGCTGTGGCCCAAGTCCAGCATGCCCTGCTCTGCTGCTGGCATCTGCTCCAGAGCCACACCAGCTGTGTTTGCCTTGGCAAGGAGCTCTCCTTCTTCCCTCTCTCATGGGCTCAAGCTGAGACCATGGGACTGCAAACCATGTCCATTCCCTGTTCTTGTCCCAGAACTTTTACTTTTGAGGTCCTGGAGGACAGGCTCTGCATCGCTTGTGTCACAAAGCGTGGTGGCCTCTCGGGGAGAGTACACAGGGCCTGGTGTTCTTACCAAATTCAGTTTATGTGTGTCATCTTCGATCTGGAGCAACAATCCATACTGGTCCAGCAAGTACATAGCCCTGGAGACTGTCAGAAGGGTGACCTGGAAAGCCTGAGAACGATACACAGTGTGTTTGTGTAGTTTTTAAAGAATACATACATGCTTAAAGGTGACATCCATGTTTACAGTCCATGCTCGAGGCATTTCAGATGCCAAAGTCAGAGCTCCTAAATCTCTGAGAAACATCAGGTCAGGGGTGCATTGCAATGGTTCTTTTCCTCCTCCACCACCTACCCTTCCTCTCCCTGCTTGAGCTGCACTGTCCTCTGCAGGTGCTGCCAGGTTGTGTGTTGGTAGGAGAGCACGCTGCCACCAAGCAGTGCACATACACCTGAGAAGAAGAAAAAATGCAAATTTGATCCATATCAAATTCCACTTTGCAGAGCATTATTTTGTCCTTGCCTTTTGCAGAAACTACATCTGATTAGACTTATGCTTCTCTGGACACCTCCATGTGGCACCTTCTAGCTGAACCTGCCTTGAATTTAAAGTTGGTGTCAAGGAAGCCCTCAGGCAGTTTGGTTACTGAGAGGCTGAGACAGGAGAAGTTAAAACCTCACATGCTGCAGCGTATCAAAACTAGACAGAAACTCAATCTGGTGCCTGCTGCAGCTGCACACTTAGGAAGCAGCACAAGCCAGAATTACATCATGTTCATTTCTAGCAAGTTCAGGAGTTGAGGTGCCTATGAAAGGCTGAGTAAATAACAATGCAGTTGCTTGAGCTGCCCAGGCAGGGTGAACGCACCACGGCTGGTATCAGTACATGTCAGGACAGGCAGTTCACTCAGCTGGATGCACAAGGAGCAAAGTACCTTCAGGTGACTGGCCTGGGTTTTTCTCTGCTCTCCTTAGTCCTTAGAGGATCTCAAACTTTAAGACCAAACCCACATGCCTCTGCTTCTCTGACACCTGAGGAGATGGATGACTGGCTAGGACAGATGGGAGACATCAGAGCTGAACTTCATGTGGATATTGGGACACATAAGTTGATTTTTCTGCTCTAGACATTTTGAGCAGAAGTGATATGAATCTGATCCTACACAAAGCCAGAACCACCATATAAAAATCATATTTACATACAAAATTCTTTTGTTTACTCCAGCCTGTCCAATCTCAAGTCAGCTAGGTGGCAGAGGAGATTTAAGAAGAGAACTGAATTAAAGCTGTGCACCGGTCAGGATAGTTGAGTTGAGTGCTGGCTGGGGTTTAAGTCTGTGAGGTGCCTAAATCTCTTTCTCGAAGCGTAGAGTCACAGAATATCTCAGGTTAGAAGGGACCCATATGGATCATGAAGTCCAACTTCCTGCTCCTTGCTACCTCCAACCAAGCCACATGACTAAGAGCGTCATCCAGGCTTCCAGATAGGGTCCATGAGTGGGAGCTGAGCCTTTCACTCAATCCTACCTGTTCCAGTTGCTGGGCCAGGGTCCTTACTGCCAGCCTTTTAAAGTGAGGAGGGTGTCTCACCCTGGGGCTAACAGGTACCGGGCAGAACTCTGCAGCAAACTCACTGCCATTGATCTCACACCTGTTTGAGAGGAAAGAGCAACAGATATAAGTAGAAATTAGGGCTTTGCTGATGAGTTCATTGGACATTTAATATGACTTGCCCATCCACGGTGATGTTCCATCTTGGGGTGTTGTTGAAGTCTGGAGATGTGGCTACCCAGCAGTTTTCCAGGTATAACTCGACACCGGGGCTCTCATCCTTCAGCTCCACCTCAACAAACACAGGCTCCATGGGTTGTTTGAGAATTGCCATGCTGGGCCCATAGAACTCCATGAAGGATTCATCTCGAGAAAATGTCAGGAGATTTTGTTGTTGTTTAATATTATTTAAACTAAAACATACCTGGAAATTCTTTGATTTCCATAGGAGGAGATTTACCTTTGGACACTCGTGAAACTACATTCAGAGCTTGTCTTACCCTTCTGTAAGCTGCAGAGAAGGAAATGTTAGTGAGGTTCTTTAGGTGAAAGTAAGGCATGTCTTAACAAGGGAACTTAGGACTGAAAGAGTCAGAGAGGTTTAAAAATGGAGGAAGAGAATTGCACACCTGCAGTATTTGAACGTGGAAACATCGTCCCAGAGCCAAAGGAAGGGGATGTGGCTGGGTCCCTGGAGAAGGCACCGAGCACTAGGGTCTCTTTTGCTTGGTAGTAGCACAAGACTGTTAGTCTAGAATAGAAGAAACAGCAATTTTTGTGTTCACATCTCTTTCCCAGCTGCTATACAGAAGTGATCAGTGTCAGCGAGCAGCAGCTCCTACCTGTAGTCTGGATCTCTTGTGATTGTTGGTATGCTCTGTCCTGGAAGAGTCTCTTTCTCATAAGAGATTTCATTCTCATAAATAATGTGGTCACCTTCAAACTGTGCATATGGGAAGCTCATTATAAATTGACTCTTCTCAGGAGCTGGGGCAGGAGATCAAAAGACAACATGCAGGAGAGGCAGAGAGTTCCAGCAGGAGTGTCTGCTCTGGCCACGGTCTTACCCTTGCTGAAGTGCCACAGGTAGTGACATGGAACTTGAAGAAGGCATGGGCTTCATTATACTCCTTAGGCTTGCAGGAGCTGTCCCTCAGCTTGGTTTTACTCATGTCAATGGCAGGAACTGTCTTCATTTGGGCAGATACCATTATGGTACCATCTGGGTGGCATACTGAGAAAGGCAGAGTGGGTTATGAGCTCAAGAAAGAATCACACATCTTTTTATTGATTGATCAGTTGCATAACTTACGTATAAATGCTGAAGTATTAAAACTGCAGCTAATGGAGAACACCTGTAAGGTCTCCATAGTTCTCACTTTCCTTAGGGCAACATCAAACCTTGCTTTAATTTTCTGAAAGGACACTTCCTGTGAAGGAGGAGATGGAAGAGATCTGTTATCTCCTGTACATCGTCCACATGTACCAAGTTCTGCTCCATAGCTTGTGCTACTTGAATACTAACAAGTCACAAGAGTTAAATCAGTGTGAAGGCTCAAGCCTGAAGCAACATGGGGGCAGAACTACAAGTTTTCCTGTATGAATTTATCAGTCACTCTCACAGAGATAAATTTGGGCTGATTATTGTAGAATAGCTCAAATTATTACAGCATCAATTTTCCCCTGCCATGTCTTAAATTTTCTGCAAAATTTCCTTTAAAAGAGCTTCTTTCATAAAAGTTATATTGAAATATTGTTTCTGGCTCAGTGCAGATGGGACATTTTGCCTCATCTTACTAAAAACACTGAGGAGTTTGTTTTTGAAGACTTGGTGCATATCTTTTAGAGACAAGTGAGGACTGCAGATTGCACAATACATGGCATTACCATAAGGGTCCATGTCTAATGCCTCTTATCCTACTTGCTCTGTCTCAGAGTTCTTTCCTCTGGAGGTTTTCCAATATGTGCAATACCACAGCACTACAGACTGTGACTGTAGGACTCTGTGAGAGCAAACAGTCCTATGTGCTTTAGAAAAGGCATTGCTGAACAGCTCCTGTACCTCATAGATGAGTCCCCCAGCAAACAGAGGTATTTGCAAGATCAGGTGTGTGGAGTTGGTAGCTGCAAGGTACCCATTGCTGAGGGCAAGGTGCCGGTTCAGGAGCTTGTTACCAAGGTACAGGTCCCAGTACTGGTGCAAGCCAAAAGTGGGCAGGGTTAGATACAGGTTTTCTTCATCACAGGAACCAACTGCTTCTGGTACTTCTGTGGGAAGAAGGTGGGATGAAGAGATAGCGATGAAGGAAGGTTTGAGTAGTGAGGTTTGGCCCAGGCAGGGATTTCTGTCACAGGTCAGAAACCCCAGCAGCAATGTGCATGCTGGCATTGTCTGCAGGGCTTGGCTGTGTTGTTGGGGATGTACCAGCTGACATCTGGTGGGATGGGGAGTCCTGCTCCAGCAGTGGCCTGCCAGCTTGCTTCCAGGACTCTTCCCTGTTTCAGTAAGGCAAGCTGACCTATGTATGTAAATACAATTTTTGATCAGCCTTCTTTGAGCTGAACCAAGTGCTATTTCAGAGATAAAATAGGACAGTGAGGAGACTGTCATCTTTGTGGCATGCAAAAATCTAATAAATTTGAGAAAATACCAAAGAGCCCTCCTGACTGTTTCAGCAACCTGCTATGTACAGCTCTTAGTGGATGATTTCTCCTTATAGAAATGCTGTCTTTGGAGATTACAGCAATGTTTTTGAGTCAATTAAGTTCTGCCCTGGATGTGCAGGCAGAATTGTGTTTGAGGACAAACTGAAACTTGTAGCAATGTCTGAAAGTTATGCCAGTAGATGTATGTTCATGTTCTGAGGCATCTTGTTCACTGAGTTTGCAAGCCAACTTCTTCTACACACTTGTTTTATTGCTCTCAGTGTCTCGAGGGCAGACTGTCTTGCCAGTATGCAGAAGAGCTGCCATCAGTGGAGCAGCAACTTGGCTGTTACCAACAATGAGCTGTGCAGGGGTGGGGTTTTCCCCAAAGTTCTCACCCTCACTCTGATGCTCTCACTGAATTAAATGACAGCCATGCTGTTGATGCAAACCAGTTAATGTCAGGGGAAAGCTTACCAATATCAGCAATCACACACTCCACCTCTGCTGAATGATAGTAGAGCATCATCTCCGGACCCACGCTAAGGGTGTAGTTGACCAGGAGGGTGTATTTTGTTTCATTTCTATTCACATACTGAAAGAGAGAGAAGAGTAAAGCTGCAGCAGCTTTCAGAATAGGCAGGCATGTGTATTCTGAACAACACTAAATAATTATTCCAACACTCTCCTCTCCCCTGCAAATAACTCAGGCTCCAAAAGCATTGCTTCAGCTGGCCTAAAGCGATTCACAAATCTGGCCTGGATTCAACAGCTCTTTCAGCCAAACATAAATGTTGTGCCTTTTCAGAAAATGAAGACAGAAGTGAACACAGTGGTGGGTCCTCTGTAGCCCAATGGTGAAAGAGCTCATAGAGGGAGATCCAGGTCCAAATCCTTATTCTTCTTTACTCACAGTGTGGGCTGAAACCAGGAGAGTAAGTAATTGGCTGAATAGAACGTATGAGGAGATGCTGTGAGAGATCCCTCCCAATATCCTCTTTTCCTTCACTGAAAGTGCTCCCAAAGCAAAACCTGGTGTTCCACCTGAAAGAAATACTTCTGGGTTTTTCTTTTCTTCCTTTGATCTTTAATGCAATTTGACTGTGGTTTGACTGCAGCCTGAAAACTGTTTGCACAAATCCTGTGCGTTCACAATGTTGTTCCTTGTAACAGCATCACAGCCTCGTGTGGTTTGGTTGAAAGAGTGGTAGAGGACTTGCAGTTATGCATCCTCCCACTGAAATGAGAGGTTGAGATCCCTCTGTGAGTATATACCTTTTACAAATATTTAGATTACAAATGGTCTGAAGCTTAACAAAATTACATTTAGAGTACCCTGAATGCGCCCATAGCTTGCTCGCACGGGGCATGGCCTGTGCCAGCAGTCAAACAGTGGGTTCAGGAGTTACTGGATTTTTGAAATTGGTGTTTGCCAGCATTGCAATAATTGATTTATTTTTCCAAGACACTCCTGTTTCAAAGGGCAGAATCTAATACAGACTTGAAAAACCTCTTCCTGTTGGGTGTACACTCGGACATTAGCCATGCTGACAGGCACTACAGGAAGTAACATTTCATCCCATCTAATTACACTTGATACTGATCTCCTAGAGACCTATGGAGAGCAAGGTGGGGACATAAAAGCCTCTAATCTTAACTCAGATGATCTCAGACTCGTTGACACCTTTATGATCAAGGAACTGTTGTTGGTTAATAAAAGCTGGACCATGTTCTGCAAAGGGACTGCCCCACCTCCTCCACTCTGCTGCTGAAGTGACCTGCTGTATCCTACCTCTTTCAGAACATATGGATCATCAAAAGAGACTTCCAGGATAAATGCTTTTGTTCCATTAGAAAAGGGAGTTTCATAAATCTTGAAGCCGTGGTGCTGTGCTTCCCTCAGGGAAAATGGCACATTTCCTACTGTGATTGCCACCAGAGAGACATCAGGAAGAAAGTGTCCAAATGCAACATTAAATAGCCGTTCCTCTGGCACAGTGTCTGCAGGGAGACAGCATCAAATTACTGCTGATGTGGATCAAATAAGGAAGACAGTTGGGGTGGCCTCCCATTCGAATTCCAGGAAACTTAGCCAACAGCCATCCCTTTAATGGCTCTGATTAATGAGTGTTTGTGTTCTAGTCAGATCTGAAATACTCTGAGTACATGAGAATTGCTTCAAGCTGCAGGGGATTAACAACAAATACATAGAACTTTATAGAAAGTGGGTTCAGTGACTTTCTAGAGGTGCACTATGATGTGCAATACCTTTAAAGAAATCCAGAATCTAGTTCAGCCACATAAAATTTGAAAAAA